>PVKC010012286.1:0-23907 GCA_004027635.1 Crocidura indochinensis
CATCCTGCAACGTTTTACCTAGTATGTTTTCTAGCTGCTGCAACTTCCTCCTACTATCTGTTGATGACTGTCCTACAAAAGTCATAATTACTGATGCCTGAATAATCTCAGAAGTAGGGTCAAATGGGGTATATTGCCTATATGCCTCCATTAGTCTTTGTAGGAAGACAGCTGGTGGCTCCTCTGACCCTTGTATTATTTCCTTTACCTTGGCCAAATTAGTGGGCTTTCTAGTCGCTTCTTGGAGACCTCTCATGAGAGTCTGGTGATACGTGGACAGATGTTCCTACCTCCAGGAGCGTTGGGGTCCCAGTCGGGTCTGCGTAAAGGAAAGATGTCATCTATTTCATCAGGCCTGTCAGTGATTAGACCACCAGTCCCAATCCATTCTTTCCTGCTGTGGCCAGGATCTTATTCTGCTCCTCAGTAGTAAAAAGAGTTTTAATCAGCTGTTGACAATCATCCCAGGTTGGTTGATGGGTATTCATTAGGGAGTCAAAAAGGTTAATTAACTTAGTAGGGTCCTCTGAAAAAGAAGGGTGATACAACTTCCAATTGTACAGATCAGAGGAGGGAAAAGGCCAATACTGTAAAGTAGGCATATTTCCACCATGCCCATCAGGCAAAGGGACATTGGGGACCACTGGTCTTAGTGGCATAATAGATGCTGCATGAGGAGTGGAGTTTTGACCCCTTAGCTGACTCCAGGTCCCAGCAGCTGGTCCTGTGCTTCCATCCCCCCTTCTCCCCCTTCTGAGCTAGGGGGAGAGGGTGGATAGTATGATTCTTGTCCGTCTGTTGTTAAAACAGAAGGCAGGCAAAGGGCCGGGTCATGCTTCTTGATTAATAGCGGTAGTGGTAGCTGCAGGGGACAGTGGGAGTTGACAATGTGGATGGCTTCCCTGTCCCCAGTGCAGGTGCTGGGGTGAGTCGCCACATCCTCCGGTCTGCACTCCCCTTCTCCGCACACCTTTGGGTCATGGCAGGATCTGGGGTGAGTTGCCACACCCCCTGGTTCCCGCTTTCCACATTCCCGCAGGTTGGGGCAGAAGCTGGGGTGAGTTGCCACACCCCCTGGTCTGCACTTCCCATCTCCACACCCCTTTGCGCCATGGCAGGAGCAGTGGTGAGCTTCCACACACCCCCGGTCTGCACTCTCCATCTCTGCACCCCTTTGGGTCATGGCAGGAGCTGGGGTGAGCTGCCACACCCCCCAGTCTGCACTCTCCATCTCCGCAACCCTTTGGGTCGTGGCAGGAGCTGGGATTAGCTGCCATTTTCCCTGGTATGCACTCTCTATCTCCGCACCCCTTTGGGTCATGGCAGGAGATGGGGTGAGCTGCCACACCCCCTGGATCCCGCCCTCCACATTTTTCAGATGCTGTGGTGGGTGCTTGTGCTCCCTTGTCTGCACCTTCCTTTTCGCAAGCTGAAGGAGACGAAGGAGGGGGCGTTGGCACCTGTGCCCTCTGATCTGCTCTCTCCCTTTGCATGCTCTCGCATGCTGGCGGGGGTGCAGGGGGAGGTGTCGGTTCCCCCTCTGCAGATGCTTGCAGGGCGGGCACTGATGGGACGGATCTCCGTTCTGTTGACCTGTAGGGAGGGGGCTCAAAAAGGAGATCAGTGGTATCTGGATAAATGCTGGGGAAACATGGAGGTGAGCTGGGAGGTGCTGGCTTCTTTATTTCCTCCAGACTGGCTTATTCTTGTGTCCTTACAGGAAGAATGCTGGGGTTAGTAGGTGTGGGTAAGGAAGAATAATCAGGGTCAGGCGGCGCGGCAACCAGACTGTTGGGGACTGTTGGAAATAGAAAAGGGTGCATCCATTCTGGGTGATTTTCACACAAATCTTCCCATGCAAGGATATAGTGTTCTTGTTCTCGATGCCCCTCAGGTTTTGCATGGTAGATCACACTTTTTACTTTTCACACCGATGGCAAATGAAAGGAACCTCCCTGAGGCCACCCCACATCAAAGGAGGGCCACTCCAAAGAGCAAAATGCCTGCCAATTTTTCTTCTTTATAACCCACGACTGTTTCTTTGCCCTTTTATTAACTTCTTTCCAATGCTTTAGTGTAAGACTAAGTGGGGTAGATTGTACTTGTCCCATTGTTACCTATCTAGCTTTTTTTTTTTAGCCTTACACACAAACAGCAAACAGCTATGTACCAAACCTTCCTTTTACACTGAAAACTTAACAACTTCTATACAGACAACAATGTAGTAAACTTTTCTTCCACACCGAACAGTGTAACAACCAATGAGGAACAAAAAGAATACAATACAGAGTCCAATTTGAAACACAAAAAAGCAGTGGAGGATGTTCCATAGAGAGAAAGCAACACACTGGAATGAAGGTGCCGGAATACGCAGCTGGGTCGGTCCAGTTACAAGTTGGGGGACAGTAAGGAACAGTCGGGGAAGACATGGAAAAAGAATGTCCGACCACTAGAGGGATTAGTGTATTGCTTAGACCAATGTGTTCCTAACCGGTGCCCAGTTTTGTCTTGATGGAGGGCAAGCCTATCTGGGGAGGCTGCCTGGGACCTCCTTATTCTTCACCAGGGTTGATTTACTGGACCACGTCTTTTATGGAGAAGACGGGGTACCTGGCTCCAGGGGACTTCTGTGGTCAGACTCAGCAATGTTAGTTTAGATATAGTTAAGGAGAGGTTTCAGAAAGAAAGTTTTTCTGCGTAACCATAGACGGGTCCCAACGGAACTCACAATAAAGCAACACAACGACAATGTCAGCAATCACCAAATATTCAACCCAAATTGCAAGCCAATAGTTCAATAACAGATTTAAATCCAACAATAGCGATGGAAAGCAATCTTATAGCTTAGCATGCCTTACACAGATAGCCAGACCTCCTGCAACCAGGTACTGTCTCCCTTTTGCTTTAAACTGCCTCTCGGCTCCCTGGTGCTTGCTCCCAGGGCCGTGACTCTGCAGCTCCAAAGCTCGTCAGCTCCCTGCCACTTGGTATACGCATCAAGTGAGAACCTCGCCCAATGGAATACACTTCAAGTGGGGATTCCCGAGCCATGCTTTCACGACTCAACCTTTTAAGTCGTACCACCAGGTCTGGTTAACAATAGCAATGCAAAACCGCGCTTCTCACAGACAACCCAGAGCAAAGCAAGTGGGGAACTAGAGAGAGGGAGAGAGCTATGGGGAAGAGAAGATGGGGAAGGAATCCCAAGGAAACTTACCAAGCAGACATTGTTCACTTGTCCGGCTCGGGCAGGGTATGCAAGGGTCTCTCCTGGCTGGCTCGCCAAACTGTAGAGTCCGGAAGACCTGCTGTCCCCCAATTTGCCTAGCATAGAATAATGAAAAAAGGCACGTGCCCAGCAATTGCAAGTAAGTTCCACTTTATTATGGCTGCCAGAGGTTCAAAACGTGCTCAAAGCTGAGCAGAGGTTGCAAACCCCAAAGTAGGGAAAGGGCAGGTTGTTTATACAGTTTTCAGGCAGGATGCGTTATTTTATTACACATTACAGCAGAAACAGGACTGGGCTTTGATTTAGGGGAATTTGCATCTGGGGCCGGAGATAAGAATGATCCTTGTGACTTTTAGGGTAGGTGCGAGGAGGAACTCAAACTTCAAGTCTTCAAGGCAATTTATGCAGGGTCTCTAAAACTATGGGGAGTATGAGCCAGCACCTGCAGTCCAGTAGATAAAAGGCAGTTAAAGAAACATAATTTATGGTCTGTTGGGATACAATAGGGGGAAGAAGGGGGGGAACTTTGCATTGCATAATTTAAGAGACAGATAACTCCTATCAGGAATGTGTAAAGGGGGAAAAAAGAACAGGTATGTGTCAGGAGTGTGTGAAGAGAAAAAGAAACAGGAATGTGTCAGGAGTGTGTGAAGGGAAAAAGAAACAGGAATGTGTGATGGGCAAAGGAACAGCTTTAGCAGAAAATAAGTTTTTCACTTCTTACTAAGTTTTTACTTCTTTCAATAATATATATTATATAATATAGTATATAATAAAATAATATAAAATATCTAGTATATTAGACTAGAGTTTAAAGTGAATAACAAGTTAAAACTTGTTAGAAATGATTTTGAAAGAAAAATTTATACAGAAAATATAGGTATATTTTTATAGTAAAATTAATGACTGGAAAGCTCATACTTGGAAAGAATAGTTTAAAATAGTGTTATATTTGGTAATTTGGACTAAAATAACTTTTAAATTAATTATGTCTTGAAGCAAAGAGTTTAAATTGTATTTAATAGTTTCATAGTGTTCCAACTATTGATCAAACTCTTAAGGCTATTTTATCCATAATATTATGTAGCATGCTAACTTGCACATATTTTATGAAGTTGATAAGATTTATTAAAGGAAGAAAAAAAACAGTAAAACAGAAACATAATTTACAGAGACAGACTGAGAAAGTCAAAGATGGAGTTAAGCATCCAATTTAGGATGCCCAGGATTCTAAGATGGAATTTCCAAACTTATTTTAAATGTCTGTTTTTACTCATGCATTTGATTGGGATATAGGAAAACAATATCAGGGTTATTCCTTTGCTTTTTTTTATCCCAATCTGTTAATATTTTTCTGAGTACATAAAAATCACTAGTAATTAAAATAGCACAAGACTTTAATGTACAAGTAGTCTCATTAATTTAATTAGGTGTTAGCAATGGATATTGTGAGAATAAAATGCAAATTACAACAATGATTTTCAATAATTTAGCTTAAGGGACATACGTAAAAAATAAAAGCACAGTTAATTAAGTGTGACCACTCTACCAGCTGCGCAAAAAATACAAGAAAACAGTATTATTGCAGAATTGGGCCCCAGAGTATTGAGAAAGTAATTCAAATACTCAGAGGCTCAGGAACTTTTCTCTTACCATGGGGTATTCATAGCCTAAACTCTGAAAGTCAAAGAGGGATTTCTGTCTCTCCACAGAGCCATATTTATTGAAAGACACAGAATGAAAAGATTAGAACTTTGAGCTAAGAGTTATCATCCTCTGTCATTTCAACTGAAGGAACTCCCCAACAAAGGTGAGACTCTTCCTTCAGTCGCAGGAGGCACGGACACCCAGAGAGACGCAGAGACCAACTTGCTGCAATCACACGGGGGTTTATTGAGCAAGAACTCACACTAGCATGCGGGGGCCAAATCTCATACACCAAGCATGGGTAGAGGAGATTTGACCCCGAACCCATGTTTTTACAGAGCTTATATAGGAAAACATTAAACTAGCTTAAAGGGGGGGTTGCAGGCTTATCTCTGTTCACAGCTGGAGTCATACATGAGAGACCAAGAAGGATGGTCTTTTACTTATTTCTGAGAACATACAGTGACTAAGTCATGAGTAGGAGACCCGGGAAGGGGTCTGCTTATCTTCACAAGTCAGCTTATGCCTGGTCCTGATAGTATGCAATCATGGGGGTTGCTAGTAATTTTCCATCTTATATTTTCTCATGAGCAAGCATGAACAGAAGCTAATAGAAAGGTTAACCTAAAGTTACGTAAGCAAAAGGAATTCCTTATAACACTCTTAACTCTTATTAATTAGGGAAATACAAATACTTTTGTCCAATTTCACACATCCTGTCCTTATGTTGAAGAAAGACTTTTGTGCATGTGCCCTGGTGAGTGTCTTGAGACTCAGTAAAATTGATAAAATCATGTATGTCACTGATATTAAAGCATCATAATGAAATGTATGAGTCCTTATGTATCTTTTTTACTTGAAATTAGGGATCCCGAAGAGAAAATTGTAAACTCCTTTTATTCCAGAAACAATTTGTGGAGCAGAATGTTCATCTCTATTCTGTGCCATACTTTATGTAATTAGACAATAACTTTTGTAATGCTAATTGAATATCCAATGGGCTGACACAGCTGATATACTTCTGCATATTTAACAGGCATTGACCATGAAAGGATCAATTTGCAAAAGCTCTAAAATTCTTTCTAAATCAGCAACCACAGACAAATTATTCAAATGTAGTAAACAGGGTTCTCCGAGGTATTTAGGATGTTTTAATCCTTTGTTATAGGATAATGAATAAGCTGAAGAAAAAATAGAATTGATGAACTAAAGCCATAACAAATCCTGAAGTTATGTTTCAAGTACTAAAAGTACATTGATATTTAATTAAAGGTGACAACTTAAGTTAAAGGGATAAATATCTTGATATGACATACAAGAAATTTCTTAGATTTTTCATGTATGCATCTCTTGGTATTATAGATAAATAGAACAGTAATATATTAGTAAATGCCATTACTTAAATAAGAATATAACGTAATATAATGTAATTTGGGCCAGAGTGATAATACAGTAGGTTTGATCTACAATTCCAGTATCCTAACTATCTCCTGATCCCTTTTAGCAGGACCGAGATTTGATACCCAAACATCCCACATGAAAGTGCTATCTAGATATACGGTTAATTGGTTTAGTTTACAATTTATTTTTGTTTTCTGTTAGTTAAATTAAATACTCGCTATAAGCATACATGCACATTTTTGACAGTGCTATTATATACGTTAGATTACTTTCTTCACAAAATAGTGTTTTTGAATGACAAAGAAAATCTTGGAGCCGGAGACATAGCATGGAGGTAAGGTGTTTGCCTTGCATACAGGATGATGGTGGATTGAATCCCGGCATTCCATAAGGTCCCCCAAGTCTGCCAGGAGCAATTTCTGAGCATATAGCCAGGAGTAACCCCTGCGTGCTGCTGGGTGTAATCCAGAAACCAAATAAATAAATAAATAAATAAATAAAAATATCCTAAGTATGAATTTGTAGTTCATATTTCTCTTATATTATATTAAGTTAAAATACTTATAAAATGATTTAGAATATATGTAAATGATACATAAATTAACAGCTAATTTCCCTTTTACAACAGAATTCGAATTGCATTCTCTTGTGATTTTCTACTAGGCAATAAACAATATTTGATGAATTGATATGGTTTTGACTAACTGAGAGTTTATAATTGCTTGTTAGCTTTTAAGTCTTAATATTTTATATTTATGAATAAAATATTGAGTTAGTATTTATTATTGGCTTATTTAATTTATCATTGTGTTTCAACTCTACAGAGTTTGGGGTGTTTTACTTATCATTCAAGAACAGTCATTGACAGTCCAACTCAGTCAAGAGTTAATGAAGACTATGATTAACCTTACCACTGGGTTTCTTCTTACAGGATTTTCAGCCAATCCTGAACTAGAAAGCACATATGGTTCTCTCTTCTTAATTATGTATTTGTTGGCTTTAACTGGAAACATCCTCATTATCATCATAACTTCTATGGATGATAGTCTCAACTCTCCCATGTATTTCTTCCTGAAGCATCTCTCCTTTTTGGATCTCTGTTCTATTTCTGGGACTGTACCACGATTTATTGTCAGCTCATTCTTGCATAGAGGCAACATTTCCTACTGGGAATGCTTTTTTCAGTGCTTATTTTTCAATCTCTGTGTTTCTGCAGAGATATCCATGCTCACAGTAATGTCCTATGACCGCTATGTGGCCATTTGCCTTCCACTGCACTATGACATAGTCATGAATGTCAGAACCTGTGTCCATGGAGTTATCGGATCCTGGGTCAGTGGGACCATTTCTGGAGTCATGCATACAGTAGCAACATTCTCCATCCATTTCTGTGGACCCCGGATCATTCACCAATTCTTTTGTGATGTCCCCCAGATCGTGAAACTCTCCTGCTCCAGTGATTTTATGAACGAGGTCTATGTCGCCATTTTCACGACTTTATTGGCATTTCTTTGTTTCATCTTTATTGTATTCTCATACGCAAAAATATTTTCCTCTGTGCTGAGGATGCCATCAGCAGAAGGCAGAGCTAAGGCCTTTTCCACTTGCCTCCCTCACCTCGCTGTTGTCATATTATTTCTTTCTACAGGTGCCTTTGAGTATTTCAAACCTCATTCTGAATCTCCAACAGCTTTTGACATGTTTCTTACAATGATGTATACAGTATTTCCCCCAACTTTCAATCCATTGATCTATAGTCTGAGAAATAAAGCCATCAAGGCAGCTGTAAGAAAGGTAATTAAGAGAAGGAAAACTCATGATGGCTAATGACATATATTATTTTCTCCTTTGAAATAATATGCATATTCTATTGGCCAATAAAATGAAAATAAAAATGATAATACAGAAATTTAATGGAAAAATTAATGATAATGTTTAAAGATAACATTTAATGATTAAAAAAGGTTTGTTAATAGTGTGTAGAGAATCTCAGTCATTTCATTCAATCAAAATCCATAGAATTAGCATATTTAATGGAGTCAAATCCTCTCAGAAAATCTTAGTGACTACTTCTCTGGAACAAGAAAAAAATATAGATGTGGAGATTTATTAGACTGAACTGAAGGAAATGTTCATGCTTTTGATATGACTGCCAATTTCTCTAGTTTACAGTGTTTTTTTTTTTTTTTCAGAATTCTAACTCTCCTTCTGCCTATCCAAAGAGAGGATTACCCTTGGAACTTTCTATAGTCATACAAGTTTTAGATTCGCTTTCGGATTTTCTGAAACATATACGCTTTGCTTTTTGATTTAAGGTTTAATATATCTAGAAGTCAAGTAGAAAATTGTGTCTCCTATAGGTCACCAATATACTTTCATGCATAGGTTTAAATCTTTAAAACAGTATTTATCCATGAAAGTCATGGATTTATCTCAGTTGAAAACCACATGTCATGCCTTCAGTATGAATTCCTGCAATCAGTCCTCAGTATCAAGATATAATAAAAGTGGGGTCGGAGCAATAGCACAGGGAAGAGGGCATTTGCTTTGCATGCAGTAGATCTAGATTAGATCCTCAGCATCCAATAGGGTTCCCTAAGCCTGCCATTAGTGTAGTGCTCAGAAACAGGAGTAACCTGAGTACGTGTGTCCCAAAAACAAAACAATAAAGACACAACAAAGCAATCCACCCAAATGAAGAAAAGAAGACAATGGGTCTTCAGTATATTTTTTATGTAAGGGGACTCAGCATTTTTTGGTAGATTTATAACTGTATCTTCTTTTATTCTGAATTGCAATTATCTTTCTGTGTCATTATTTTGAATTGTAATCAATTTTTATTTTTTTACTTTGTATTCCATTTCTATTCTTAACTGATTTTATGAAGGGAAATATGAAGGCCATTTTAAATTTCTATGTAGTATATTATCTGCCTGTATAGGGTTTTGATATTTTCCATTCTAAAGATAGAAATTTGGTTCATTTTTGAATACTCAATTAATTGAGTTACATTTTAAATAGGAACTATCCCCTATTGAAATATTTGAATCACAATAGCATCATATGCAAACAACTACTATATAGTAATAAATGTTAATTTCACTCATATGTAAGGAACAGTGCTAATTAATGTTAAATATTATTTATTTTACTTACTAACACGCTAAGACTGATTTATTATGCCATTCTCACTATGTAGATGAAGATTGAACTAGAGCTTGTCACAAAAGCAGGGTGGAGCAGTTCTGGCAGAGAAAGGACCACTATGACAGTGACAGTTGGAAATGATCACTTGGACTAGAACTCAATGCTGAAGAGATAAAATGATATGCAGAATATCTCTTCAGTAACAGTATTGCAAGTCACACAGTCTAAAAGGGAGAAAAAGGGAAGAGAGAAAAAGAGGGAGGAGAGAGAGGAAAAATGTCACAGAGGCAGGCAGGGAAGGTGGCAGGGAAGAGGGCTGGAGGAAAGCCGGGGTCATAGATGGTGGGAAATGTGCCCTAGTATAGGGTGCTGGACATTGAGTGACTGAAACTCAACCAGGAACAACATGGGAATTGTAGGGAAACTTATTATGAGTAACCTTGTAAACCACGATTTTAAATAAAGTAATTAAAAAAATTGCCCTTGTTTGATCTTGCACAGTTCCATAAATACAATCTCTTCCCTGAAGCTATTTGTTTAGAAAGATTAAAATTATCAGGAAAAATGCCACACCTGGAGACAGTCTTATCTCAGAAAGCTCCAGTTTTTTCCTCTCTGTTCTTATATTCTTAACAGAGTAATATTAATTTTTCATTGTATATTCTTCTCTCTATGCTCAGGTCTCAGAGACTATATGCTGGATTATATTTAAAAATTTAAGTGAGTGGGGCTGGAGTAGTAGTGCAAGCAGTCCCAAGCCAGGAGCGATATCTGAGTGCATAGAAGGAGTAACCCCTGACTGTCACCGAATATAGCCCAAAAAGAAAATAATAATAATATTAATAATGATAATAATAATAAAATAATAATGTAACTGATCTTTATAAAAGCAGATAAAATAAGAAGATATAAAACAAATGAATTGAAAACTCAGATTCAAGCAAAAGGATATTTTTCTACAGACTAAATAAAGCAGAACTATAAAGAATCAAGAAGAAAGAACAAATAACACTGATAAAAAGGGAAGATGATTAGTTACATACTAATAGAGATAATAATTACCCAGAGACCAATTTTACTTATTGTTCATGGCTTAAGAGAGTAAGTACATAAAGGCAACACTTTGAAAAATAACTCTAAGCATTTTTCAGAATTTGTGAAGATACAGATCATAAGATTTGAAGTCAGAAATTTTGTTTTATATTTCTATATAAAAAATTCACAAGATGAGCATCCAATTCAAATTCAAAATAAGAAAGCATTTTCTCTTGGCCTCCCACATGGTGACTCAGAGGCTGAAGATTATGACTGTTGATTCTTGGCCAATGAACCATTGTTGCAAGGCATCAAGGGTGTGAATAGAACCAGTGCATACCGTGATTAGTTATTAGCTTTTACAATTGGTCAAAAATTAATGTAAAATCCTAAATATTTTTTTACCTTCCATCTATTTTTTAATTGTATTAAGCCCTACCTTCTTTACTATTACATTAGCCCAATTTTTAATTTTTATTTCTTTTTGAGTGATACCGTTCTGTTAGTTGGTGTCTCAGAGGACACTGTTGGAGAATTTTTATTAACAGGGCTGATATTTCAGTACTTGGATGTGTGCTTGTGATCCTGATTGGCTCCTGTCATATCATTGGTGCTGGTGTGCTCCTTAGCCACACTCTATCAGGCTTGAGAGACATTGTGATGGAGAATCAGATGCTGATATTGTACACACATTACTGCTGCATGTCTCATGAACAGTTTCTTTGGGTTTGCTTTGGGGCCACACCCAGTGATGCTCAGAGGTGACTCCTGAAACTGCACTCAGGAATGAGTTCTTGCAGTGCTCAGGGACCCCAAAGGAAGTATGCCAGAGTTTAAACCTGAGTTCAGAAGCATATTACCTGCTGTACTCTCATTTTGACCCCAAGTGTCTTCGCCTCTTAGTGACCAGTTTTACAGTATTACTAGGAATTGTAAAACTATGTTTGCTAGTTCATATTAGAAATATAACATAAACTAGACAATGTCATAACATGCTTTAATAAATTATTCTATATATACTACAGAAACAAACCAGTCAGAATGTTAACATTCTTTATAAATCTATTTTTCTTTCCTAATTCACTAAAAATAATTTTTGCCTAAAATGTAAACTAGGGGCCCAGGAGATAGCATGGAGTTAAGGTGTTTTCCTTTCATGCAAAAGGTCATCGGTTAGAATCCCAGTGCCCCATATGGTCCCCCGTGTCTGCCAGGAGCAATTTCTGAGCTTGGAGCCAGGGGTAACCCCTGAGCACTGCCGGGTGTGACCCAAAAACTAAAATGTAGATTTTAGGTCATTATATTCATAGCAATATGCAGTGGAACAAATATTTTTAACTAGATGAATTGTTTTCAGGGAGTTAAACTGACACAATTGTCAGTTATCAGATGATATCTAGGTATGGGTGGTTTGAATCTGAACAGTGCAGTAAAGTTCATGGAACTTATTATTGAAGTTTAACTGTCTTATTCTTTTTACTGTCCTTTTTAAGACCAATATTCTAGCCTTCCTAAATATTCTTCCAAGTGTATCATCCATAAGCAATCAATGTGTATGTTCTGTTAGTTTGCTGTATTTTAGACTCCATCCCGTACCTCTGTTCCTTTTGACAGAAAATTTCAAGGCATTGATGTTTAGAAAAGTAATTCATGTTAAAGTGTTGCCATTTTTAAATGAAGATTCTGGTTGTTTTTCCCATAAATATTTTTTTTTAATATTGGGTTTTTAAAATAGAAGCCCATGTAGAATCCTTTGTAGAGCTTGTTTGAATATGTATTCAGCTGTTAACTTGAGAGTGATTTTTTTAAAATCACTTCCTCAATTGCAAATAAAATCTGTAGGATAGAGTTTTCTTGGTTGGAGAGTCATTAAAATAAAAAACTGGAGCTATCATACCTTACCATTTTGGTCCTCAGAGTTTCATTTGAGCATTCTGATGAGAGTCCTAAATTGGCCTGAGAAGCAAAACTCTCTATGGTTTTGCCATTTTAATGACAATAGTCTCATTTTTCTTTTGTTTGAATTCTTATTGTTGTAATTCTGCACTTCCTGGACCAGGCTATTTACATCTATCCTCAGACCTTAAAAAATATTGACTATGGGTGGACTCCCTAGATCCCCAACTGTGCAGGCACCCCAGTCGCCCAACCCAGGGAGCCCAGAACCTAGCGGAGAGCAGAACGGGTGAGTCCCCTCCCCCCACAAGGACCCCCTAGACACGAGCAGCGCAGGTGCAGGCACCCTGGGAGCCCCAACATAGGGGCCCCACCCCAGACCCAGTGAAGAGTAGACAGGGTGAACCCCCTCCCCACCCGTGGACCACCTAGACACATGGTGGCACAAACACCCTGAGCGCCCCATCTCAGGGATCCCAGAACTGAGCAGAGTATAGGAGGGGTGAGGAGAACCCTGCACCTGACTCACTATGCATCACGGGGACAGACTAGGACCATTAGACTGAGTGAGATTGGGCTTGCCACCTGGACCTTTGGGTGACCTAGAGCAGGCTACCCCCCTGAGGCCCAGAGTGGACTCGGGACTCCCCAAGGGCTGAGGCCAGCATCCAGCAGGATCTCGTGGAGGTAATTTCTTCTACTGAGACTCAGAGGGGGCGGAGTTCCATTGATTCCCAGATAGAGGAGAGAGGACAGAGAGCTAGGCTCAGCAGCGCCCGCAACCATTGTAGCCAGGAGCAAAACTGCACTAGCTGACAACAAAAGCGAAAAGCAATAGATCAGGCCACATAAAGAGCATAGGAGAAGCTAAACCTCAGCGAGCTCACACAACAGCCCCCCACAACCACCCTCAGGGAGGGGACCCATCCCCACATCACAGGGGACCAAAGCAGGTTGATTTAGAAGGTGCAGCACTCCAAACCACACCAATAAATGCAAAGAAAAATGTGCAAATCAAGGAGATTCCTAAATTCTGGAGATATGGAGACAAACCCTAGCAAGTTTCCAAGTCCACAAAAATGCATAAATTCATGGGAAGGAGACCTAAAAGCAGCCATGAGGATGAAAATGCAAGAATTGATAAAAGAAATTAAAGAAACACTGGCTACCAAGTATAAAAAAATCTATGGATGAACAAATCAGACAAATTAAAGAAGAAATGTTAAAGAACATGAAAGATTCCATACAAAAAGAATTGAAGTAAAAAACCTTTTGAGCAGAAACACAGAGTTGGAGAAGCACATTGAAGTACTTGAAGAAAAACTGCAAGCTAAAAATGATCAAGAATCCAACAAAGAAATAAAAGGCAAAGCACTGGAAGGAAAAGTTCTGTATCTAATGAACGAGGACAAAAGAAACAATCTAAGAATTGTGTGTTTACTAGAAGGTGAAGAAATACGGAAAGGGGATGAAAAAGTAGTCAGGGACAGTATAGCAGAGAACTTTCCCACCATCCGGGAAGAAACTTCAGTGCAAAGGAAGTGAAGAGAGCCCCTAATAAAATAGGCCCTAATAAACCAACACCAAGACATATAGCAATCCAAAAGGCAAAACGCAAAGAGAAAGATGAACTCCTTAAAGCAATAAGGGAGAAAAAACCCTCAAGTACAAAAGAAGGGACATACGAATCAAACCAGATTTCCCATTTGAAATAATTCCAGCAAAAAGACAGTGGAATGACATATTCAAATGACTGAATGAAAGAAATTTCCAACCTAGTATCCAATACCCAGCAAACTTTCATTCATATGGAGGACAGACTAAAAGTATTCTCAAACAAGAATGAACTTGAACAAATTGTGCAAACAAAGCTAATCCTAAATGACTACTAAGTGAAAAATTACGCAATCATATCCCTGATTGTAACAACAACCACCCGACACAACACAACTCCACAACAGTCCTCTCTTTCAATAGTCTCCCTAAATGTGAACGGACTAAACTCTCCAATAAAAAGACACATAGTATGGGGCCTGGGAGATAGCATGGAGGTAAGGCATTTGCCTTTCATGCAAAAGGTCATCAGTTCGAATCCCGGTGCCCCATATCGTCCCCGTGCCCACCAGGAGCAATTTCTGAGCATGGAGCCAGGAGTAACCCCTGAGCACTGCCGGGTGTGACCCAAAAACCAAAAAAAAATACACATAGTAGAAAACTGGATTAGGAAAAATAAACCAGACTTCTGCTGTCTGCAAGAAACACACCTCCAACTACAGGATAAGCACAGGCTTAGAATAAAAGGATGGAAAGTAATTATTCAGTCCAATGGAGAGCAAAAAAGAACAGGGACAGCTATTCTTATATCAGATCAAATTGCATTCAACCTCAAGAAAGTGGTCAGAGACAAAGAGGGTCACTACTTACTGATCAGGGGAACATTAGATCAAGAAGTACTAACCCTAGTCAATATCTATGCACCTAATATAGAGCCAGCAAAATATGTGAGGCAACTGCTCACAAACCTGGGGAAACACATAAAGGGAAACGTGATAATAGTAGGGACCCTCAATACTCCACTATCACCAATGAACAGATCCACCAAACAGAAAAATAGCAAAGAAATAAGACCTCTAAATGAAAAATTAGAAGATCTAGGGCTAATAGACTTTTATAGGACCCTCCATTCCCAGAAAACAGAATACACATTCTTCTCAAGTCCACATGGAACCTTCTCCAGAATAGACCATGTCCTAGGATACAAATCTAACCTATATAAGATCACAAATGTAAGGATCACTAGAAGCACCCTATCAGAAAACTATGCAACAGAGGTCAAAATTGACTACAAGAAGAAGCAATGGAGAAAAACTAATACCTGGAGATTAAACAACATGATACTCAACAACAGCTGGAGCAAAGAACAACTCAAGGAAGTAATAAAAAGATTCCTTAAGACAAATGATAATGACGAGACAACTTGTCAAATTTGTGGAACACTGTAAAAGCAGTAATTTAGGGGAAACTCTTAGCAATACAGGCCTATGTCAAGAAACAGGAAAATGACAAACAGTTCAAATAATCACCTCAAGGAATTGGAACAAAAGCAGCAGAAAAATACAACCACAACCAGAATGCAAGAAATATTAAAAACCAGAGCAGAAATAAACAACATAGAAATTAAGAAAACAATAGAAAAAAATCAATGAGACCAGAGGTTGGTTTTTGAAAAAATAAGATAGACAAACCACTGGAAAACTCACCAAAAAAAAAAAAAGAGGGAAAACACTCAAATCAGCAGGATCACACATGAAAGTGGAGAGATTACAACAGAGCCCCAAGAAATACAACATATCATGAGATCATATTATGAACAACTACACTCAGCTAGGCTAGAGAACCCAGTAGAAATCAGCAGATTCTTAGAAAAATACCATCTTCCGAGAGTGGAAAAGAAAGAACTAGAAAGCCTAAACAGACCAATCACCCCTGTGGAAACTGAAGATGTAATTAAGAAACTCTCTAAGAACAAAAGTCCTGGCCCTGATGGATTTACAAGTGAATTTTATCAAACATTCCGAGAAGAACAATCACAATTCCATAGGCTCTTCCAAACCATAGAAAACACAGGAATCCTCCCCAATTCCTTTTATAAGACTAATATCACACTCATTCCCAAAGAAGGCAAAAACACCACCAAGAAAGAAAACTACAAACCAATCTCACTAATGAACATAGATGCAAAGATACTCAAAAAATCTTAGCAAACCAAATCCAGCACTTCAGCAAAAAGGTAATATATCATGACCAAGTGGGTTTCATACCAGGAATGCAAGGTTGGTTCAACATACGCAAATCAATCAACATCATACATCACATCAACAACAAGAAAAACAAAAACCACATGATCATATCAATCGATGTAGAGAAAGTGTTTGACAAAATTCAACACCTTTTCTTGTTAAAGACATTCAGCAAAATAGGGTTAGAAGGAACCTTCCTCAAGATAGTTACAGCTATCTATGAAAAGCCAGCAACCAACATTAGACTTAATGGCGAGAAGCTAGAAGCATTCCCACTAAGTCAGCAACTAGGCAAGGCTGTCCACTCTCTCCACTCTTATTCAATATAACCTTAGAAGTCCTAGGAATAGCAATCCGACAAGAGAAGGGAATCAAAGGTATCCAAATTGGGAAGAGGAATTCAAACTATCTATATTTGCAGACGATATGATGATATACATCGAAAACCCTAGAGTCCACAGTAAAAATCCTACAAACAACTAACCAATACAGCAAAGTGACTGGATACAAAGTCAATACACAAAAGACAGTAGTGTTTCTATACAGAATCAATGAAGTCGAGGAGAGAGAGATTAAAAATACAATTCCATTTAAAATAGTATCAAGAAAGATAAGGTACCTAGAAATCAACCTTACAAGGGAAGTGAAAAACCTATACCAGGGAAACTACAGTACACTCCAGAAAGAAATTGAAGAGAATCTAAAGAAAGGGAAGAACATCCCATGCTCATGGATAGGTAGAATTAACATAGTCAAAATGACTATCCTACCCAAACTACTATATAGATTTAATGCAATCCCTATCCAAATTCATACATCATTCTTTAAAGAATTAACAATCAATACCAAAGTTCAATTGGAACCACAAAAGACCAGGATAGCCAAACACATACTAAAAAACAAGAAGCTGGGTGGCATCTCCTTACCTAACTTGAAACTATACTATAAAGTCATAGTGATCAAAACAGCATGCTACTGGAACAGAGACAGGACCTCAGACCAGTGGATCAGAACAGAATTCCCAGACATACAACCCAGATATACAGCCAACTAATATTTGAAAGAAGAGGCAAGAATTGAAATGGAACAATGAAAGTCTATTCAACAAATGGTGTTGGTACAATTGGAAAACCACATGTATGAAAGTGAAAATTGACCCATACCTAACTCCTTATACAAAAGTCAACTCAAAATGAATCAAAGACCTTGAAATCAGACCGAAATCTATAAAGTTTATCGAGAATAAAATAGGCAGAACACTCAAAGTCCTATAAATCAAATAGGTCTTCGAGAATGGAGCACCAATGGCAAGAACTTTAGCATCAAACATAAGCAAATGAGACTACATCAAACTTTAAAGCTTCTGCATGGCTAAAGAAACCCGACGTTATACAGGAAGACAGTTAAAAGAATGGGAAAAAACTCTTTACTCAAAATATCAGATAAAGGGCTGATATCTAGAACATACAAAGCACTCAGAAAGCTGAGCCCCTGAAACCAAATAAAGCCATAAAAAATTGGGGAGAAGAAATGAATAAACAATTCTCAAAGGAAGACAGAAGGATGGCCAACAAACACATGAAAACATGCTCACCTTCACTCATCATCAGGGAGATCCATATCAAAACAACAATGAGATACCACCTTACACCAGTGAGGATGGCTCACATCAAAAATAATGAGAACAACCTGTGTTGGCGAGGATGCAATATGAAAGGCACTCTTATCCACGGCTTGTAGGAATGCCTCCTAGCGCAACAACTATGGAGAACAGTCAGGAGAGTGCTCAAAAAACTCAGAATTGAGCTGCCATTTGACCAAGCGATTGCTTTTCTAAGTATATACCCTCAAGTTAGAAGGACATTCATTCCAAAATATGTGTGCACCAGACTATTTATCACAGCACTCAGTACAATAGCCAAGTCTAGGAACCAACCTTGATGTCCACAGCAGATGAATGGATCATTAAGATGTGGTATCTATACACAATGGAATACTCCATGGCAGTCAGAAATGATATAATCACAGACTTTGCGGCAACGTGAATGGTCCTAGAACATATTATGTTAAACAAAGTAAATCAGAAGACAAAAGATAAACACAGAATGATAGCACTATTCGGAAGCACCTAGAACATACACCTTAGATACAACTAATATGCAGCAATCAAATAACAGGGTTTAACAGGGTAGAAACTGCAAACACTGTAATAGTCAACGAATACTTGGGAGCAGTGCCCAAAATACATGAAAAAGGAACACAAATTCTTGACTACACAGTATACCATATAGAAACCAGCAACAGCTGAAACAGCAGCATAGAGAGAACAGGTATGTAATCAGCCTTCTACTACAAAGACCCATAATAATCCCTTAGGGATCTTATACAGTATCACAGGTGAAGTATACCATGGAAAATCACTGACTCCAATGGAAACATCCCATAACACTATGTTTTAATGCGTTAATCTTACTATACTCTCAGCTTTTCTGTCCACTGGCGTTCATGGATACAAAGGGTGGACAAACTAAGATGGCATTACTGGGCTCAGTCACACGAGATATCATACCCAGCTTGCAATATGATAACGTCCCAAGAAAACTCTTTGACTTTCACTTTATCCGTAGGTTATACCTTCTTTTCGGTTTTGTAGCATGTGATCAGTCAGACCACTGAAGCAGCAACTGTGACATACAAACTTATACTACAGGCCCTACTCATAAAACACATTCAAGCAAACTAGGGTTTCAATAGCATTCCCTTCCTATTTTCCCCTCTCTTCTAACTACTTTTTTTATATTTCTCTTTTCTTCTTTTCTCTTCTCTTCTCCATTTCTTTCTAATGTATTTTCTCTTTTCTTCTTTCCTACCCCTGCCATATACTTTTCCCTTTCCCCCCTTTGGAGGTTCAACAATCCCTTCACCCCTCAATCCCATCCAGATCTCCCACTATACTAAAACTCTTCACCTTTAGTTCTTAATCCATTAGGCATCAAGACTGACCTCCTACTCCAACCAACCAGTACCCACCACCCAAGTGAAGGGACATCCAGTCAAACCCAAACCTCGCCCACTGCTAGAAAAGGCAAACAACTTCCCTTGGGACTCATACTGCTCGACACTCACTACCATCTCCCCCTAATGTGGACTGTTACTTGAAACTGGACTTATCTCTAAAAGTATCCCCAATGTAAGAACTCTTCCAAGACCTCCCTGCCGCAAATCTTTGCCAATCTCAAAAAGGTCAGGGGGTGTGATGAAAAGAACCAGGGTACCACACACCACAAGAAAGTCCCAAACGACAATGTGGAAACTTATATTTTCAACATAAGTAGAAGACCAGTATTACACCATCTCTTTACCTGCTTTTCCCCAAAAGTAAGGTAGTCCCTTGCATCATTTTGTTCCTTTAATTATTTAGTTAATTCATTTTTATTGTTTGTTCTACATATACATATGTGAGCACATATACGTTTATTCCTATTTTTACCTTTTTGGGAGTTGTGACCTGTTTCTGTTTCCTTCTCTGTCCACCCCCAAATGCACCGACAATATAAAGTAGCACCATGTCTCCTTGCAAAGGCACACTAAGAAAGGGGAATCTCACATATAAAAAGAGCTCTTATCTACTAGGGATATTAACTCATACTTGTATACTATACAGGGTTACCTCGCACCTTGAAAATATGTCATGCAGACCCAACTTAGACCTTAGGGGATTGGACACCATCCATCCAGCCTTGAACCCTGGAACCCAGACATAGAATCGACACAGTTCTTCAAAACAGCTACAGGAAACAAATCACATCTGGGACATCCTTAATAATGCTGGGCCACCAACAAGTGCCAGCTCAAATATGATATCTTGACAAAGAGGAAAATGGGACCAACTTGACCTAACAACAGATTATTCTACCTCACCAACTAATGATAAGACAAAATCAGAAGACTTGTCACCCTTTGGTCGCTTCAAAAGCCAAGATTGCGATTTACAGATGACTGATGACTAGAACCATAACTGAACTGTATATATCTTGGGACCAATAATAAAGCCCTACTCTAGAGTTTGAACTACGAACTGCACAACAACCATGATCCCCTTTTCCAAAGGTCTGGCAGAGACAATTCCAATGGAATGGGGCTTCTGGAAACACAATGAAAGATGCCATCCTAGGTTCCATCTAAGGATCAGTGCAAAGATCAAGACCACCAACCACAGAAGATGGTTTAAATTAACACTGAGTGAAGAGAACTTCTAGAACCATAAAGAAAGACTTCATCATAAGTCCCACTCCCGGACCTGTGCCGATACTGAGATCTCTAGAGACAGAGGTCTGATTTCATTACTCAGGATGGGGTAGAAGTCTTCCAAACACCACGAAAGCACCACCTGGGGAGTAGATGAACCTGAAAGGAGTCTATAGTTAATCCCGTGACAATATACTCCAATGGTGGAGAAACCCCACAAGGTTTAGGCCAAGTGAATTCCTTTTCGAATGACCCCAATATTTACTGTGCCAGTGCAGGAGGGGAAAAAAAGGCAAAAACAAAAAACATTTTTTTATTTTTTATATATTTTATCTTCATTTTTTCTTATTATTTTTTCTTATTTTTATTTGCCTATCTACTTTTTGTCGATTTCTTTGTTTTGGAGTGGGTATTGAAGTTGTTGTCCCCATTTATAGTTATATATTTTTTCTTCTTTTAGTTTCTCTCCTTATGTGCTCTGCCATATTTATTAACTCAGGACCATGACTTTTTTTGTGGTTCCTATCATTATCGCTAGATTGCTCATGGGAAATTTGACACTTCTTTTTGTACTGTTGGGGTGCTTACCTTCTTTTTCTTCTTCGTCTCTCAAACCTATGATGAGATGAGAGCCTCTAGAAGGATTCTGCCCATTTCCGGCATATTAGACTTTTACCCCAGTTTACTACTTTTCTCTTCTTCAAACAAAACCACATAACTTGAACTATCAGGTCCTGCTCCCAGTTAGAGGGGAAATAAGAGAGACACCAATACCAAGACTACTAAGTAGTAAACTAGGTACAGAGGGGACCACATATTCTATCAGCCCCGGAGGGTGAGGGAGGTGGACTTGGGAGGTAGGACGAACACGGAGGTGTAGGGAGGACAAATCGGTGATGGAAATACCCCTGATTTTATGTAAATATGTACCTATAATATTATTGTCAAAAATATGTAAGCCACTACGATCAAAATAAAAATTATATTAATAAATTAAAAAAAATAAAAATATTTGCTTACTCAGTAAAATAGCAATGGAAGTAGTTATTTGTATTTGTTACATAATAATTTTATAGTATTTATATATCAAATATTTTAGGCACAAATTAATGGAATTATAATATATGCATATGAGAGCAAAATGAACTAATATAAAATTTATGTATGAACATTGATAATGTTATCAATGATATATGATATAATCAATTTTGTGCCTATTTATATATAAATTTATAGATGTATAAATATTCCATCAGATTGCCAAACACAATTGGACAGATATAAGGTGGATTAAACTTACAGTATTTGAAGAACCTAATGTGCTGAAGACTTATTTGACATGCTAAATACTTGATAATATTTTAAAATTTTACTATGAATATTTCTGTTGTTGAGAATTTTTCATCTGTCTCACAGATTTACACTGTAAAGTTGTATGTATTAAAAGCAAAAGAATCAAAAGAGAACTATATATGTACTTTTATGTAGAGGAATATGCCATGCATGTAGTATATTGAAAAATGAAAAAAATTGACTATGAATTTTTCTATTAACATTTCTTTACCTTTCGCTCTTTTCTTTCTTTTTGTAATCCTTATGGCATTGTCTTCTTAATGTATTTCAGACATCTATGATGATGTCTTCAAATATTTTAATTCTATTGACTGTCTCCTTTTCTATGTGCATATGTTTGTGTCTGCTAATCTAGCTATCTATTTAACAATTGATCTATCTCTCTATTGTTCTAAATATAAAACTACATATGCACCTAATATTAAGTTATTGTTTTAATTTTTTTTTGTTCTTTGGGGATCACACCCAGCAACACTCAGGGGTTATTCCTGGTTCTACGCTCAGAATTCGCTCCTGACTAACTTGGGGACCATTTGGGATGTCGGGATTTGAACCACCACCCTTCTGTGCCTAAGACAAAGGCCTTACCGCTGTGCTATCTCTCCAACCCCACACTGTTTTAATAGTTATATTAAATTCTGCTGTCATGTCCACAATTGTGATTTCATATCACGATTATATATGTATATTTTATGTATATATATTTTATGTATATATTACATATATGTTTAAACATTATCTGAATTTGTTAGTATGCTTCTGATTAATTCTTTTCATTAAACACTGTAATATTAGTATTATGCATTCCGAAGTTAGAACATTTCTTGTATGTTAGTAGACTCATTGGTTTTTTATTCCTACTTTAAAATAATGCATTCTTTTTTCAAGTTTTTATTACTACTAGTATTAATTTAGAATTTAAAGTGTGGATACATAGGGGTCAGAGAGATAGCATAGAGATAAGACATTTGCCTTGCATACAGGACAGTGGTTATAATCACAGCATCCCATATGTTCCCGTGAGCCTGCCAGGAGCGATTTCTGAGTGGAGAGTCAGGAGTAACCTCTGGGCGCTGCCAGGTGTGACCCCAAAACCAAAAATAAAAAACAAAACAAAACAAAAACAAATTGTGGATATGTGTTGGAAGTCTGTTGGAAGCCCCTTTTCACATAGAATGGAGGCCCGGATACCTGTGCTAATAACTGCTTAGTTGACATACAGCATATTGTAGCTGCTGGCATCTTCCCCCTGGACTTAAAGAATAGAGGACTTAAACTGCTAAAGCTTGATGCAGATACCTAAGTCTAAAGATTAGATCCTTAACTGTAATATTGTTATTGAAGTTATTCCAGGGAAAAAAGACCCTGTGTCAAAATTACCACCCCCTAACCCCCTTTGTTCACTCACAAGATATAAGGCCATTTCTTCAAATAAAATTTGACTCTTGATCAGAACCCCGCCTTGAGTCGTTTTCCCAGTCCTCTTTTATCTATATAATACATATTGCATATATAATATATATAATAATAATAATTATTATTATTATAATAACTGGCCAGGGTCCAGGAGTCACAGATATAATATAATATATGTCATTATATATTATAATATATTTTATATAATGTAGAGTCCGGAAGACCCACTGCCCCCCAATTTGTCCAGCACGGACCAGTGAAAAAAATGCATGTGCCCAGCAATTGCAAGCAAGTTCCACTTTATTCTGGCTGCCAGAGGTTCAAAACATGCTCAAAGCTGAGCAGAGGTTGTGAACCCCAAAGTAGGGAAAGGGCGGGTTATTTATACAGTTTTCAGGCAGGACGCGTTATTTTATTACACATTACAGCAGAAACAGGACTGGGCTTTGATTTAGGGGAATTTGCATCTGGGACCAGAGATAAGGATGATCCTTGTGACTTTTAGGGTAGGTACGAGGAGAAACTCAGACTTCAAGTCTCCAAGATGTTTTCAAGGTGATTTATGCAGGGTCTGTAAAACCATGGGGAGTATGGGCCAGCACCTGCAGTACAGTAGACAAAAGGCAGTTAAAGAAACGTAACTTATGATCTGTTGGGATACAATAGGGGGAAGAAGGGGGGGAACTTTGCATTGCATAATTTAAGAGACAGATAACTCTTATCAGGGATGTGTGG
>PVKC010012287.1:0-23908 GCA_004027635.1 Crocidura indochinensis
CTAGCTAATCCTGCCTCCCAATCAGAGGGAGAAGCAATGGAGACACCAAGCCCAATCAGATATAAGATCACCAAGTAATAAACCAGAAACAGAGGGAGTCACTCAATCTAGAAGACCCTGGGGAGAGGGTGGAGGATATGGGAGACAGAATGGGAATGGAGGTGGAGGGAGGACAACTTGGTGATGGGAATTCCCCTGACTCACTGTTTATTTGTAAACGGAATATTACTGTGAATATCATGTAAACCACTATGATTAAAATAAAACTTAAAAAAATATCATAGCTCATAACAAATTATATCTGTCTTATAATGAAAGGAATAATTTTCAAATTAATTATTTACAAGTAATAATTTATTTATTTATTTTTGGTATTTTGGGTCATACCCATTTGATGCTCAGGGGTTACTTCTGGCTAAGTGCTCAGAAATTGCTCCTTGCTTGGGGGGACTATATGGGACACTGGGGGATCGGACCATGGTCCTTCCTTGGCTAGCACTCGCAAGGCAGACACCTTACATCTAGCGCCACCTCACCAGCCCCAATAATTTATTTTTTGACTTCCTTTTAAGATGTAAGTTTAAAAGCCGGAGATATAGTACAGTGGTAGGGCATTTGCCTTGCATGCAGTCAACCCAGGACGTAGAGTTGTTCTAATCCCAGCTTCCCACATGGTAACCCGAGCATGCCAGGAGTAACTCCTGAGTGCTGCCAGGTGTGATCCAAAAACCAAAAATATATAAGTTCATATATAAATGATATAAGATGAATTAATCATAAATACATCTAAAGGAAGTCATTTAATCATTCACTGGCTTGGGGGGGTCATTGCTGGCTTTGCTCAGGTTTACACCTAGTTCTGTGTTCTGGTTTTTCTGTGCTAAGGAAATTATACATAATGTCAGAGTAAGAACCTGGATGGCTTCATACAAAGCAATCATCTACCTGTTACTGTACTATCTTTTAACCCAAGGAGAGTGATTCTATCTCATTATTTTAAGTGACTATAATATGAATTAATATTTATCAACAAAATCTCCCTAAAGGAAAAAAAAGTAATATTAAATAAACTATATACTTAACAAAAGGAAACAATACATAAAACAATTCTATATAATCCATTAGTTTTGAAATTCAATCCTGTATCTCATGTTGCTTTAAAAATATACAAAATTGGCCAGAGCAGTGGCACAATTTGTAGGATGTCTGTCTTACACATGCAAATCTAGGATAGGCCGTGGTTCGATCACCCAGCGTCTGATATGATCCCCCATGCCAGGAGCAATTTCTGAGTGCATAGCCAGAAGTAACCCCTGACGATCACCAGTGTGGCCCCAAAACCAGTAATAATAATAATAATAATAATAATAATAATAATAATAATAATAATAATGTACAAAATGGAGTAGAAAATATGTATTGTGTGCTTAAAACAACCAAATCAATTGGGGAAATTTATATTAATGTTTCTGTTATGTTATATGATTATTAATCTATATAAAATTTATTACTAACTAAATCCAGTGCACTAAATTTTCACTTAGTCATCAAAATAGGCTCTTGGAAGCTAAAACTGAATATGAAAGGCAACACAAAATATAATTTATTTTTAAGAAAATATGAAAAATATGGTTCTAGAAATATATGATTTATTAATCCCTGTTCAGGTTTCTTTTTTGTCTGTTCAGCATTAGAAAAAATGTTACTATTCAAGTATCTTCTTTTTTTTTTTTTTTTTTTTTTTTTTTTTTTTTTTTTTTTTTTTTTGGTTTTTGGGTCACACCCGACAGCGCTCAGGGGTTACTCCTGGCTCCATGCTCAGAAATTGCTCCTGGCAGGCACGGGGGACCATATGGGGCACCGGGATTCGAACCGATGACCTTTTGCATGAAAGGCAAATGCCTTACCTCCATGCTATCTCCCGGGCCCCTCAAGTATCTTCTTTATCTGAAAGTACTTATGTAACATATGGGATTTTTCCAAATATTATTGAGATATTTATCTCAGAGTCCAAAGACACAACTTGGATTAGGCTTAAGACCTAAACTCAAACATATTTTTATAGATTATAATATATATAGTGAGATATATTTTATTAGCACTTTAATCCATAACAAAATATATATTTGTTAAATATTCTGCTGCTCATGTTTATCATATTTGAAAAATGTAAAACTATCTGTATATAAACAGATACCTATATTATATACCAATAGTGGAACATAGTAAAAAAAAAGCATCAAAAGGATAACAACAAAAGAATCTAAACATTTTTGGGTTTTTTTTGGGGGGGGGGCACACGTAGTGGCACTCAGGGGTTACTCCTGGCTCTGAACTGAGAAATTGTTCCTGGCTTGGGGGACCATATGGGATGCGGAGAATCAAACCCATGTCCATCCTGGATTAGCTGCATGCAAGGCAAATGCCCTACTACTGTGCTACCACTCTCACCAGGTACTTGGTTCACTTCTCCTCCTGAGAAGTTTTCAGCTGTCATCATGGTTAGTGTATCTGTCAGTTGTTTGTGGCTTGGTAACATTACTTTGGAAAACAGTATGAGTCTATGGATCTGACCAAATATAGACATGGCAACATAAACACACACACACATATATATGTGTATATATATATAACTATATTTATCCATGCATATATGTGTGTATTTAGTTTTGGGGCCACACCCAATAATGCTCAGGTATTATTCCAGGCTCAGAAATTGCTCCTGGATTGGGGGACCATATGCGACCCTTCCTGGTTCAAGCAAACCCCCTACCATGTGCTATAGCTCTGTCCCTATACTCAAATGTATTTTTAAATATTCATTTCCAGAGATACATTGTTCTTTCTTATGTTTCTTGAAATTTTAAAACGTGTCTAAAATAAAATTACTAAATATTCTGTGACAGAGTAAGAGGAAAAGAACATTAATTATATTTGAATGTAACATATGTAACAGATGTGACAGATATTTATAGAGATATGTTTTTAAACATACTTCTATCGACATATACAAAAGGAATAGTAGCACACACTTTTATATTATAAATTGACATAAATTTAAAATATCTATAGTACAATCTATTGTTATCCAAAACATTATTTTGCATTCATATACTTTCACATGTTTGAAAATATTTCTAACCTTTATTTATATCTAATTTTTAAATTTGTGGGCTTCCTTATATGAATTTCTATTATCATGCAAAACAGAAGATAGGACACTAGCAATTCAAAAATGACAAAGATTCAGCAAATGGGAAACAAAATTCATGAAATTAAACACAAGGGTCTTTTTCCTATGGGGAACTCTTTTTGTGTTGTGTTCAGAGACACCCTTTTATATACAATTGTGGGCTGTAATTGACATTAGATTCAGCATGTACTCTTTTGTGACTTTGTTCTCTTTACATAATGCAAAGATTTGTCACATTTCTATATTCATTATATACTTTAGGCATTTCATAGTTGGTTTTATGAAAGCCAAGTGCTCTATATTAGCAGATTTATCAATACATGTGTAATGAAGTAAAAAATAACTAATAGTATAACACACTAAGCCCAATTTTAATTCTCATAAAAAGCAAAGATAAAACTAAAAATAATTCTTGGAATAAAAGATTTTCTTTTGATAGCACTAGTCTTCAAAATTAGATATTGTTGAAGTTTAAAAAATTGGATATTTAAATGTCTTTATTTTCTTGACCATGTTAGACAGTATCTCATATCTGACACTTCATTAATAGACACAAGTTCTACATTGTGTTAAATGCAATATTTCTACCTATGTCTTACATATTCCTTCCTACATATTTCTACTGTGAGCTATAAATTAAAAAATTGTCTCTATATTTCTGATGTATATAGGGCAAATTTCATTTCCATATTTTCTTCTTTCATAAAGCCAAAATTGGTGCTGAATAACCTGATATTTGGGGCTGAAGAATTATTTCTGCCTTGCATTCAATGTCTTAGGTTATATTCCCCATGCGAACTTTGGTTTCCTAAGCAATCTCAGGAATTTTCTCTATTTACACAGTTAGAAATTACTCTACTGCCAGAAGAAGTTCAAAAATAAAAATAAAATTCTCAATTTCTTAGCCTTTCTTTTAATATTTGTGATTCTATAATACATACCTAACAATAATATGAAGGACTTTTCAAGGCACCACTTTTTACTATCTCATTTTCCTGTCTGGAAGATGTATGAGAAATTAAGAATTATTACAAATTGTAATATGACACTAGTCTAAGACAAACCACAGTTCAATCCCCCAGTGCCCTATTTGGTACCCCAAGCCAGGAATGATTTTTAAAAGTATAGCCAGGAGAAACCCCTGTGTATCACCCAAAAACCAAAACCAAAAACCAAAAACAAAGCAAAACATAAACAACCATTGGCGTCACCCAAAAACTCAAAAGAAAAAAGAAAAAGAAAAGAAATTAAGCAAAGGCATCCAAATTGATGTTTATAATGTCTTGTTATGTTTGTTTACTAACAGTGAGAGGAAATCATTCCAGAATTTCATATATGTAAAAAAAAAAAACACATGTATCTACATTAAACTACATCCTGGTAACTTTAAGACATTAAAATTGAAAAGAAGAAATAAAATGTCTGTTTTTATAGCTAACATAATCATATATATAAATTCAAGGGCCACACAAAATTATAGAAACTAATAAATTATATCAGTAAGGTTGTATTATATCAGCATACAAAATCATTTATAATTTTATACAGTAACATCTAACTGAAAATAAATACCTTTACAGAATTATCAAAAACTATAAAATAGTTTCTTATAAGTTTACAGTGACAGGTAGAAATTTTGAATGTTGAAATTAAAAAATATCGATGAAAAACACATTGAATAAATATATATACAAAATTATGGATCAAAAGTACAAATATTCACATATTTATTTTATTCTATAAGATAAAAGAAAACCACTATCAATATAAATAAAGATCAAAATTCCTTCCTTCCTTCCTTCCTTCCTTCCTTCCTTCCTTCCTTCCTTCCTTCCTTCCTTCCTTCCTTCCTTTCTTTCTTTCTTTTCTTTTTTTTTTTTTTTTTTGGCTTTTGGGTCACACCCGGCAGCGCTCAGGGGTTACTCCTGGCTCCATGCTCAGAAATTGCTATTGGCAGGCACAGGAGACTATATGGGGCACCGGGATTCCAACCGATGACCTTTAGCATGAAAGGCAAACGCCTTACCTCCATGCTATCTCCCAGGCCCCAATATAATTTTTTTCAATTTTGAGACAAGCTAGAGTTGTCAATAAAATATGGTGCATGAATAAATATCACTTATACAACAATTACTAAATCAATAATCTGCAAATAAATCTATAAATATATTTTCAGCTCAAATTGTCTAATAATCTAAAAATATTTAAAGGAAAGAGCATAGTTTCTTAATAAGTTGTGCTGTGTATATTAGACATTCACAATAAAATTACACCTCTAAATTAAAATACATAAATACTATTAAAATGAATTAAAATATTAATGAGAAAACTTAAACCTTCAAAACTTTTAAAAGTAAACAGAAATATTGGTATAGAACCTTTTCTAGAAAGTTTTTTTCTTTTTCTTGGATATGAAACCTAATAATCAGGTACCATAAATAAAATTAGAAAACACCAATATATCACAGAGAAAAGAGTTGTACAGCAAAATAAACTTAATGAAATGGGGCCGGGCAGTGGTGCTGAAGGTAAGGTGCCTGCCTTGCCTGCGCTAACCTAGGATGGACCGTAGTTCGACCCCCCCCCCTGGTTCCCCATATGGTCCCCCGTGCCTGCCAGGAGTGACTTCTGAGCGAATAGCCAGGAGTAACCCCTGAGCATCACTTGGTGTGGCCCAAAAAACAAACAAAAAAAAGGTTAATGACAAAGAACTACAAAACAGAATAAAATATTTGAAATGTATTTCTCTGACTAGTTAATATTGAACATACATAAGTATATGAGATTGAATAGTTATGTACAATGTATAAGGTTCTTGACAAGCACATGATCAATTTGGATCTGATCTCTGGCATCCTTGTATGGCCCCTGAATCCATTCAGAGTGATTCCTGAGTACAGGACCATGAGTAAATTCTGAGCCCAACCAGGCCTGGTTCAAAAATAAACAAGCAAAAAATAAACTCTCAAATAAGGAGTTTAGAATAGAAATATGGAGGATGTTCGTAGATCTCAAAGAAAGCATAGATCAATCTGGACAGACCACAAATACAGAAATCAGAAAATTCCAAACTGAAAAATGGGACTGAAAAATGCAGTAGAGGAAATGAAAAACTTCATGGAAAGCCTCTCCAGTAGAGTAACAACACTGAAGACAGAAATAGTGAGCTGGAAGATGAGGTGCATAATAACTCCATACAGTAGAAGAGATTGGAAAAGAATCTTGAAGCAAATGATCAAACAATGAAAAAAAGATTGCGAACAGATGGAAATAGAAATGTTCAATAAATTCAACAGAAACAACATAAGAATTTTTGGAGTCCTGGAGACAAAGGAAGAAAATCCCCAGAAATAATCAACAGTCAAAAACAGAGAGACCCCCAGAGCTAAAAACTGCATGCAACGAAATCCTGCATACCAGAAAAGTACCAGCTAAAAGAAACCCATAGAAAAACACCCAAAGACACATCCTAGCCACAATGACGAATCCCACAGATAGTGATAGAATACTGAAAGCAGCAAGATCAAAAAGGGAAATTACATTTAAAAGAGCATCCTTAAGATTTACAGCAGACCTGTTACATTAAACCCTCAAGGTCAGAAGGCAGTGGTGGTATATAGTTACAAAACTCAATGAAATGAATGCTTCACCTAGAATACTACACCCATCCAGACTCACTTTCAGGTTTAAAGTATGTATACATAACTTCATGGATAAACAGAAACTCAGAAACTTTACAGATTCAAAGTCAGCCCTAAAAGAAAAACTGAAAGGTCTACTTTAAGGAAAGAAAGAAAACAAACTTCTACACAAAAATGACACTAAATTTCATGACAATTTTCTCTCTCAACAATGGATCAGGATGGATCAGAAAGCTGAATCCAACGCTTTGCTGTCTACAAAAAACACATCTGAACAATCAAAACTAGCATAGACTCAAAATCAAAGGTTGGAGGAAAATCATCCAAACAAGCAACATCCTTTAAAAAAGCCAGAGTGGCCATACTAGTATCAGATGAAACAAAGTTTAGACTCAGAAAATGTATAAGGGACAAAGATGGTCATTTTGTACTAATCAAAGATATGTATAACAGGAAATCACTCTCCTAAACATATATTCACCCAATGATGGACCTGACAAATATTTTTTATAGATTTTGAAAACTTTTTTTAATATTTTATTTAGAAACCTTGATTACATACATGATTGTGTTTGGGTTTCAGTCATGTAAAGAACAACACCCATCACCAGTGCAACGTTCCCATCACCATTGTCCCAAATCTCCCTCCTCCCCACCCAACCCCCGCCTGTACTCTAGACAGGCTCTCCATTTCCCTCATACATTATCATTACTAGGACAGTTCAAAATGTAGCTATTTCTCTAACTGAACACATCATTCTTTGTGGTGAGCTTCCTGAGGTGAACTGGAACTTCCAGCTCTTTTCTCTTTTGTGTCTGAAAATTATTATTACAAGAATATCTTTCATTTTTCTTAAAACCCATACACAAGTGAGACCATTCTGCATTTTTCTCTCTCTGACTTATTTCACTCAGCATAATAGATTCCATGTGCATCGATGTGTAGGAAAATTTCATGACTTCATCTCTTCTGACAGCTGCATAGTATTCCATTGTGTATATGTACCACAGTTTCTTTAGCCATTCTTCTGTTGAAGGGCATCTTGGTTGTTTCCAGAGTCTTGCTATGGTAAATAGTGCTGCAATGAATATAGGTGTAAGAAAGGGGTTTTTGTATTGTATTTTTGTGTTCCTAGGGTATATTCCTAGGAGTGGTATAGTTGGATCATATGGGAGAACGATATCCAGTTTCTGGAGGAATTTCCATATCGCTTTCCATAAAGGTTGAACTACACAGCATTCCCACCAGCAGTGGATAAGGGTTCCTTTCTCTCCACATCCCTGCCAAAACTGTTTGTTCTCATCCTTTGTGATTTGTGCCATTCTCTGTGGTGTGAGGTGGTACCTCATAGTTGTTTTGATTTGCATCTCCCTGATGATTAGTGATGTGGAACACTTTTTTCATGTGTCTTTTGCCCATTTGTATTTCTTCTTTGTCAAAGTTTCTGTCCATTTCTTCTCCCCATTTTTTGATGGGATTAGATGTTTTTTTCTTGTAAAGTTCTGTCAGCAACTTGTATATTTTGGAGATTATCCCCTTATCTGATGGATATTGGGTGAATAGTTTCTCCCACTCAGTGGGTGGCTCTTGCATCCTGGGCGCTATTTCCTTTGCTGTGCAGAAGCTTCTCAGCTAATGTATTCCTATCTGTTAATCTCTGCTTTCACCATCTTGGAGAGTGCAGTTTTCTCCTTGAATATGCCTGTAATCTCAATATCCTGGAGTGTGACCTGACAAATATTTAATACAAACCTTGACAAACCTAAAAGAAGATATCAACGCCAGCACATTAAATGTGGTAGATTTCTACATTACCCTGACACCCCTTGATATATGTATATATATATATATGTGTATGTATGTATATATAGAGAGAGAGAGTGACAGAGAGAGATAGCTCCATAAATATGGTAGAGACAAGCTACCATAATCCAGTGGAAAATATTATTCTTAGTGGAGATCAAAAAAAATCTGGTAGAAGACAAGACAAGGCTATCCTCTCTCACCACTACTATTCAACAAATACTGGAAGTTCTTGTCATAGCTATTAGGGAAAAAAAGATATCAAATGCCATATAGGAAAGGAAGAAGTCAAGCTCTCACTCTTTGCAGATGACATGATACAATATTTAGAAAACCCCGAAGATCACCAAAATTCTTCTAGATAAAATAGTTTCATATAGCAAAGTGGCAGGTTACAAAATTAACATGCAAAAATCAATAGCCTTCTTATGCACCAAAAATGTTAGAGAATAAATGGATATAAAAACAGTTCCATTTACATTATTGCAACATTAATATCTTGGAATCACACAAAAGTATCTTGGAATCAAATTAAAAGATGTGAAGGGCTTATGCAAAGAAAATTACAAAACTCTACTTCAAGAAATAAAAGAGGATACATGGAAATGGAGGCATATATGCTGCTCATGGATTGGAAGGATTAACATAATTAAAATGGCAATACTCCCCAAGGCTTTGTACAGATTTAATGCAATCCCTCTAAGGATAACCATAACATTCTTCAAAGAAGTGGATTCAATACTCCTGAAACTCATCTGGAACAATAAATACCCAAGAATAGCTAAAGAAACCCTTGGGAAAATGAATATGAGAAACATGATTTTTCTCAACTTTAAATTGTATTACAAAGCAATAGCCATTAAAACAGCACAATATTGGAATGAAGATAAACGCTCAGATCAGTGGAATAGTCTAGAGTATTCAGAGAATTCTTGCCAGATATACAATCAATTAATCATTGGTAAAGGGGCAATAAATGCAAAATGAAGTAAGAAAAGCCTCTTCAACAAGTGGTGTTGGAACATCTGGACAGCCACTTGTAAATAAACAAACTCAGACCTCAAGCTATCACCATGCCCCAAGGTCAAATGCAAAGGATTAAATACCTTGATATCAGACCTTGAAGAACAACACATAGATAAAACACTCCAGGACATTGAAACTAATGGCATCTTTAAGGAAGAAACAGCACTTTTCATACAAGTCAAAGCAGAGATACACAAATGGGACAATATTAAACTGAGAAACTTCTGTACCTCAAAGGAAATAATACTTATGATACAAAGGCCACCCGCAGAATGGAAAAAGTTATTCACACAATATGCATCAGATAAGGGGCTAATATCTAAGATATACAAAGTACTGACAGAAATTAACAAGAAAAAAAATCATCTAATATCATCAACAAATGAGGAGAAGAAAAAAACAGATCTTTTGTTTAAGAATAAAAACAAATGCCAAAAGACAGATGAAAAAATGCTCCACATCACTAATCATCAGGGAGATGCAAACCAAAACAACAATGAGGTACCATCTCACAGCACAGAGACTGGAACACATTGCAAAGAACAAGAGCAATCAGTTCTGGCAGGGATGTGGGGAGTAAGGAACTCTCATTCACTACTAGTGGGAATGCCATCTAGTCCAGGCCTTATGGAAAATAATATGGTGATTCCTCAAAAAAATTGGAAACTGAGATCCTATTTGACCACTCCTAGGTATATAGCCTAGGAACACAAAAATACAATGCAAAAATCCCTTCCTCACACCTATATTCATCTCAGCACTTTTTACAATAGCCAGGCTCTGGAAACAATTAAGATGCCCTTCAAGAGATGAATGACTAAAGTAACTGTGGTACATATACACAATGGAATATTATGCAGCCATCAGGAGAGATGAAGTCATGAAATTTTCCTATACATGATGTACATGGAATCTATTATGCTGAGTGAAATTAGTCAGAGGGAGAGAGACACAGAATAGTCTCACTAATCTATGTGTTTTAAAAACAATTAAAGACGGGGCCAGACAGTGGCGCTGGAGGAAAGGTGCCTGCGCTAACCTAGGACGAACCTCAGTTCGATACCCCGGTTCCCCATATGGTCCCCCGTGCCTGCCAGGAGCAACTTCTGAGCGAATAGCCAGGAGTAACCCCTGAGCGTCACGGGTGTGGCCCAAAAACAAAACAAAAAAAAAATTAAAGACATTGAAATAATTCCCAGAGTTGAGGACTAGAAAAATCGGCCCAAGATATAAAGCTCACCACAAAGAGTGGCGAGTACAGTTAGAGAAATAACTATGCTGAGAACTATCATAACAATGTCAGTGAGTGAGGGATGTAGGAAACCTGTCTCGGATACAGGCAGGGGTTGGGAAGGGAAGAGATGGGGGCATTGGTGATTGGAAGGTTGCACAGTGAAAAGGAGTGCTCTTATTATGACTGAAACCTAACTACAATTATGTTTGTCATCACAGTGTTTAAAATAAATTATTTAAAATAAAAAAGATTCATAGCAGATCTGTCACAAAAAATCCTCAAGACAAGAAGGCAGAAGTGTGATAGAGTGACAAAACTCAACAAAATGAATGCGCTGCCCAGAATACTGCACCCAGCCAGAGTCATTTTTAAGTTTGAAGGAAGTATATCTATATATCTATCTATATCTATATCTATATCTATATCTATATCTATATCTATATCTATATCTATATCTATATCTATATCTATATCTATATCTATATCTATATCTATATCTATATCTATATATATCTTCAGTGATAAACAGCAGCTCTAAAACTTTACAGACTCAAAAACAGCCTTAAAAGCTAAATTTTGGGGCTGGATGCTGGCACCAGTGGTAGGGTGTTTGCCTTGCATGCAGCTGACATAGGATGAACTGCTGTTTGATCCCCTGGCATCTCATATGTTCCCACAAGCCAGGATCAATTTCTGGGCACATAGCCAGGAGTAACCCCTGAGCATCACCGGTGTGTCCCCCAAACAAAGACAAACAAAAAATACAAACTGATATGTCTACTGTAAGATAAGACAGACCTAAAGACACATCAAAATGTTTTCACAAAGATAGCTATAAGTCCCTTGAACAATTATCTCTCTCAATGTCAATGGGTCAAATGCAATAGTTAAGAAATACAGAGTGGCAAAATGTATCAAAGGCTAAATCCAACAGCCTACAAGAAACACGGACTCAAAATCAAAGTTGCAAGCACACAACAGGAAAGAAGAATAGCCTACATAAATACTTTAATGACAGAGCTTATAAAAATTAGAAAACAATCAACAAAATGAACTCAAATTAGTAGTCCAAAATAACAAAGCTTGGAGCAGAAATTAATGAAATTGAAAACCAAAAAATAATCCGAAACATCAACTACAGCAAAAGTTGATTCTTTGAAAAAAATAAACAAGGCTGATAAACCACTAGCAAAACTCACAAAGAAAGGGGAAGAGAGAAACTTAATAAACTGGATTAGAAATGAAATGGTGGAGATCACTACATATAATACAGATTCGAAGGGTAATCAGAGACTACTCTGAGAAACTCTATGTCAGGAAACATGAGATCTTGGAAGAAATAGGAAAAAAATAAGAAAAGAAAAATAAAAAACATTATTGTAATAATGCCCAGGTTAATACAGATGAGGGCCAAAAAGACCTGCTCAATATATTAAGCTCACCACAAAGAGTGGTGAATTCAGTTAAAGAAATGACTACACTAAGAACTATCACAACAATGTTAAAGAGTGAGAGAAGTATAATGCCTGTCTCTGATACAGGATGGGGGTTGGGGACAATGATGGGGGTCATTGGTGATGGAATGTTGCACTGGTGAAGGTGTGTGTTCCTTATATGACTTAAACCCAACTACAATCATGCCGTAATCAAGGTGCTTAAATAAAGACATTATTATAAAAGGAAAAAAATGGAGCTGAAGAAAAAATACATGGGTTAAGGCTCATGCCTTTCATGTGGGTGAGTCTGGTTTGATCTCTGGCATCCTGTGGTATCTTGAGCATTGTCAGATGGAATCCTGGAAATTTCCAACAACCCAGGTGTGTCCCTGGAGGTTCCTGCACATTGTTGCGACATATCCTCAGGCCTTTATATGAAACTTCTAGTCAGTTGGTTGAAAGTCACCAGAATGGGGTTGGGAGTATCTGTACATCTCTCAGTCTCAGTGTTACAAAGGAACAAAGCTGAAAGTCCTACAGCTTGAGCTCAAGGCAGAAACATTTTCTCATCCCATGGAGCAAGGGAGGAAGTATATGCACAGGGGGATCACTTAGAGATTCCTTGCTTTTGCATGTCAAGATCCAGGCAACTTATTGTGAACTTTGGGTGTCTACAATAATTTGGGGACTGAAATAATACCCTAAAGGAAAAAGTCACAATTGATGTTTCTCGTATAGTTAATCTGTTCATGCAAACCAGATCTTTGACTTCATTGTAGGATCACAAAGTGCTACTTTTTTTGTAAATCAACAGCGGAGAGAACCTTTGTAAGCTTTGTAACCTAACTCAGCTGAGGGGGTGGATGGTCGGAGAAGATAAAGAGAGCAAAAACCACAATCTTAGGCAGGTTTTTCTGGATTTGGGATCAGTGTACAGAAACTGCGAGGGACTCACATCATTCCTAGAGAGAGTGTGAGAATGAGAGAGAGTGAACAAGTGAGAGACTAAGGGAGAGAATATTGCAGAATGCATTTTGTAGTTAGGTACAATGACTTCAAACTATTAACAACCATCCTATCAGGTTACAGTGTCATTTGTTATGACACTCTTTGAATTCTACCCACTGTAGTGTGGGATATCACCCACCTTTTCTTTTTAAATAGTTTAGTTGTATTTCATCGTGTAGAAAAGCTACTAAAACCAATAAACAAAAATACACAAACACTCATATAAAAAACTCATACAACTCATTAGTACCATCATCAAGAATATGAAAAATAGTCAGAGATTATTATTAAATAATTACTTAAATAAAAATAATAACATCTGCAAGACATATTATTCAAAAGACTGGAATGTAACACTTTCATATAGTAAATGTTAAAAGCTACAAGAGAATGTTAGTATGGAACTACTAATTAACTGTTGTTTCGATTCTGTAATCTCTGGCTTTGCTTTAGACATAAAGACTGCCATGGCATGCCCCAGTTATGTGTCAGAAGGGACTAGACAGAACAGCCAATTCCAGGAACTTCAAGGGCACATACCAAAACAGTTAGATAAACTAGCATCACCAAGGGTCTTGAGGGTACTGGGTGCCCTAGCCCCTCCTCTACTACTTCAGCTGACACAGATCCTAAGGTTCTATAAACCACAATGTTCCACTCTAGATATCTAAGAAATAAATGGAAACACTTAAGAAAGCAACCAATCAAGTTAAAGTTTACCTGATGCTTTGAAGCATCTGTAATCCTATTAAAAGGAACTTGAGGGGGCCGGGCGGTAGTGCTGCAGGTAAGGTGCCTGCCTTACCGCGCTAACCTTGGATGGACCACGGTTCGAACCCCCTGGTTCCCATATGGTCCCCCGTGCCTGCCAGGAGCGACTTCTGAGCGCATAGCCAGGAGTAACCCCTGAACGTCACTGGGTGTGGCCCAAAAAACAAAAAAAAAAAAAAAAAAGGAACTTGAGAGCTTATTAAGGGGTCATTTCCTAACAAGAGGTGATCAGAGCATGCTGGTAAATAAGCTCTCATGCCTTATTGCAGTGCTGTTTGTTTCTTTGGAGGTGTTTGTGGAATGGATCTCTAATTCAGATCTTACACAGGTTTTAGTTATGAGTGCTGCAATTCCAAGTCTCGCACTATCAGTTATATAGACTATGTGGTCCTTAAGTAATGCCTGAAGTAAGATGCATCTCTATTTCCCCAGCTCTCTGGGCCTGAACATAACCACACAACTTGAATGGATCATCAGGCTGGACAAGTTGGCCTTGTGTCACCAGGAGAAGCCCTCGGAATTGCTTCGGAGCTACCAAATAACAGTAGAAGGAGGAACTAATGAGACAACTACACCCAAAATAAAAGAGTGTATTTCTACATAAAAAGCTGCTTTATATTATTAATCAGAAAATGTGAACCCAAACCAGAATATGATGTCTCAAACTTATCACAAATTATATTTCTCAAGTTGTTTATTGAGTAATAGAGATTTAAACACTATGAAGAAACAATTAGAAGAATATGAGGAATTCATCAATACATTTTAGGATGTGTTTTAGAATTATTTAGAATGCTTTTAAGAATTCTGATTTTACTCCATTTTATTTATTTTTTAATTTTCTACATTCACTTTATTTCCTATTATTTATACTTATATAGACTAATTTTATGGTCTTCCTTTTGTTATGACTCTTTTGTTTTTATTTGTTTTTAGGATTCACCACCAGCTATGCTCAGTTCTTACTACTGGTTCTGCACTCAGGGATAACTCTGGCTCAAAGGACGTTGCCAAAGATTGAACCTGGTTTGACTGTGGGCAAGGCAAGAAAACCTGCTCTACTATCTCACAAACTTTGTGAATAGAAGTTTGTTGTTGCTATGATTGTGTTTTTATTTTATGAAAGTTTTTCATCTAACACTAATAAGGCTATTATCCGTTGTTGTCTGCAGAATATTTTCAATACAAAGATCACTCTTTATAGAGTTGAATATGAACTTAATTCAAAAAGAATTGAATAACAACTCTTTAAAGTGAAGATTATATTTAGAATTCTGACTAAAATTTAAAACCTTAAATTAAAAATTTCCTCTCTGGGGGCCGGGCGGTGACGCTGGAGGTAAGGTGCCTGCCTTGCCTGCGCTAACCTAGGACGGACTACGGTTTGATCCCCCAGTTCCCCATATGGTCCCCTGGGCCTGCCAGGAGCGACTTCTGAGTGAATAGCCAGGAGTAACCCCTGAGCGTCACTAGGTTTTGCCCAAAAAACAAAAACAAAAACTAAACAAAAAAAAAAATCCTCTCTATATAAATGTTTGTCTACAATTCCATAAATTAAATTAAAAACATTACAATTAAGAAGAACATTAAAATGAAAAACATTTGAGTTATAGAGATAATAAAAATTTAAGGCATTTCCTTATATATAGTTCATTCTTGTTTGGTCCCCAGCACCAAATATGGTCCCCTAAGCATAACAGGAGTGATCCCTGAGCTCAATGCACCACCAACCCAAACAAACAAAATTCAATTTCTAGATCCATAGTAAGATGTTCCACAGTAAGAAATATAAATTTGAGGCTTGGTAAGAATTTAAGGGATAAATAAGGTACTTGCCTTGTACACAGCTAATTCAAGTTTGACCCTGTCACCATTATTATGTTTCTTGAGAATATCCAGCAGTGATTCCAAAACAAAGAGCCTGAATTGTCCTGAATACCACAAGATTTTGCCCTAAAGTAAACAAAAACAAGAAAAAAATTTAAAAAGATAACAAATTAGAAATACCACTATATCCATACTATTCTCAACTTTGACCTTTAGTTTGTGTATAATTGTTCCCAATACAAACAAGAGCACAGCTACAAAAAGAAGATAGCAAACAAGGGTCACAACTTCCACCTAGTTTACTTCTGTTCTGTTTGTTCTCTCAATTAAGCTTTAAAAATAGAGGAGATGGAAACAATTCTTTTGTTTCATTTAAATCTTCACTACCCTTAAAATACAAAATTGATTTCCATTTTCTTTAGGCAAGTAAAATATTTGAAGTCAGAAAGGAAAAGTTAGCAAGTTTTCCTCATAGTTTTCCAATACTCATGCATTTTAACCATCACATTTTATTTATAAATCAAGTTTAAGAAATTCATCGCTCACAGAGTGGAATGAATAGCCTTTCAAGAACAGGAGGAAAATGGCCAATGTGAATACCTTTCAACCCTGCATGATCAGTGCTTTCCACTTCTGACTGCAAAGAGAAGGTGCTGAGTTTTATAGGAAAAACTACTCAGGCTAGTGCTTCTAAGGAAATTGTAAAAGATAATAGGCAAGTACTCTCATTGCCTTCTCTGTCATTTCTCTTTTCTCATGTCTTCCTATCATCACATTATACTGCTGCATGAGATTCTTTTGAGAGAGTCAAGGGGTGGGTTTTTAATCTTGGCTTTCAGCACTGCATCCAGTAGAGTGCATTATATGTTTCAGTTATTGTATGAAAGAAATTTTCATGAATCTTACTTCATCAAAGCAGAACTTTAGAACCACTAAATAAATTTTATACAGTCAATGCTTATTGCAAAAGAGTCAATGAAATTTTCTGGTCAAGTGATAACACATTTTTTTCATCAAAATCCACTAAAAAGGTATTGTAATACTATTATTGTTATTGTTATTGTTATTATTATCCATTTGCATTATAGCAATGCTCAAAAATAAAGTATAAAGGCATGCTAGTGATCATGCAAGTATTAGATGTCTCCAAATGATGAATAATCTGAGATGAAACTGCTCAGAAAGGAAGAAATTTTGTTTTGCCGACTATTTTTGGAGAAAATTTAGAATAGAAATTATTTGTTTGAAGAGATTAGTGATGAGATTATTTTTTTAACTGACTGAGTTGCTTTCAGGAATGCTAACAGTGAATAAATATATAATTTAAAATGCTAATCAAATTATAAATCACTGAAAGTTGTTTATAAATTTAAAAAAATGAAAAGAATTGGGCAAATAAGGATGCATGTAAAAAGTATGGTTGATTAAACTAGCTATAAAATGTTGTTCTAGGTACATTTTCTTTCAAAATAGTGATGATAAAACTTTTGCTCAGTTACAACCTATTTCAAATCCAATATTGCGTTCAGGTACTCTTCAGTTCACTTTTCATGCTAATGGTAGAAATAAAAACTACTAAAATGAAATATATGAGATATTATTGTCTCTGTTGATCGGTGTTTGAGGCATCTAGATAGGCATTTTTTGACACTTTGTGAATTACAAATCTTCCACAGATATATGTATAGTACAAAGTGACAGTGAATTAGGTCCTTTTTTTAACTTACCTTTTCATTTATTTTTATTTAATTTGTTTATTTTGCCTCTTCTTTTTACTGTTTTTTCTTTCTTATATTTTTCTTTTTCTTCTTTCTCTCCTAATCTATATCTTGGATAGTTATTTATCATTTTTTTATTTTATCGTTCTTAATTCCATTATTTCTTAAACCAATTCTATGAAGGTCAGTCCTTCCACAGAAACTTATGACTAGATCTCTGATGCTTGTCTATAAGTGTGTATGAGTTTTATAGAGTGGACTCCCCTAGAAATGCATTTTAAACAGAAAATTTTCTGCTATAGAAATCGAAAATTTTAAGTAAATAAGAGCACATGCTAAAATTGAAAAAGCACACACACATTTACTATATTTGAGTTAATCAGTATTGGATTGCATATTATATCTATGTGCTAATTGTAACTTATGGTAAAAAGTATATTTTTTGTTTTTAGCAAAGAGTACATCATAGCTACAGTCATACAATAAATTGAGAAAAATAAAACACTGCTCCAGAGACTACAATTTTGGATCATTAGAGCTTTGCTTTTATCTATATCTTTGTTTGGAGGATATGCCTGATAATATCGAGAGCTACACATGACTTAATGAGTTATTTATCTTATTCTGAATAAATAGTACTTTATAATTTATAGTCTGAGGTCAATATCTTATAAGAACCAGAAAGTGGAATAAAGACCCATGTATCTTTTGCCATATACTTTCTTTCAAGTTAATGACATTACTTGCAGAATAACTGATAAATATAATAAATATAATAACCTTATCATTCTTTAGCTGCTTTTAATCCCCTGCAAAAAGAAGGTGACAAGTTATTTACTGGGTGGTAATTGAGTGACTAAAATATTCTGGAGGATAAGATATATAAATCAATGTATTTATAGAGGTAAAGAAGATAAAGGTGGAACTAAGAGTATAAATACAAATAATAATAGATGCATATTTAGAGAAAAGGTATAAATTAATATTTTATAGGTTAAATTTGACTAAAAGCTTATCATAGAACATCAGTAATTGGAACAATATATATATATATATATCCATATCATCAACAAGAAAGTATAAACGCAAACAAAGGAGAATTTCGGAGCAATGGCACAGCTGTAGAGCATTTGCCTTGCATGTGGCTGACCCAGGACCGACCTCAGTTCAATCTCCTGGGATCCCATATGGTTCCCCAAGCCAGGAGCATAGCCAGGAGTAATCCCTGAGCATCACCAGATATTGCCCAAAATTAAAAATAATAAAGGAGATATTTTTGGAGGGTGATATTTGGTTAACACTAAGCAGTTCTCAGAGCTTATTTCTTTATCAGGAATCACTTACAGTGAACTTATAATGCCATATGGGGTGAACTTACAATACCATATGGGGAACCTACAATTGAGCCTAGGTATGTCCTGTGCAAAGTAAGTACCTTGCTCAATAGTACTGTACATCTCCAACAACAACAATAAAGAGAATCTCTTGAAGTAACCTCACGATTTACAAAGGATTTGAGAATCACAGACTGTTAAAACTTCATAATTTGCTTTTCTTCGTATTAATATTAAAACAGTTCAAAGTATTGCCTATTAGTGTTTACTATATTTCCATTGGACATTAATTTAAATCACTTTGATGTGACAAACATTAAAAGCTTATAATAAATAATGTAAGGGAAAATATAATGATGGTAACTTATAATTTAAAAGACAGTTCTCATTTTGTATCATTTGATATATATAAACATACTGAGACCATTCTTTCTAATTTTCTTATTTGGCACTCATTTTAATATTATTTAGTAGTTAGAGCAGAAAATGTTCACTAAGATAATTGATCTTGCTAATGGAATTCTTTTTGATAGGTACAATTTATATGTCATCTGCTTATTTCATTTATTATTCAGTTAGATAACTTTGAAGACTTTTGATATTATTGTTGCTGTGTTCTCATTATGTTTGAATAAACTATTTGATACTAATAAAAAAAGGTACCTACTACATTTTTAAAAAACAGTCAGGAGCCTGTATTCTAAGTGAAATCAGTGCTATTTTTTTTGTTGTAGCATTTAATTCATTAGTTTGAATTTTCCTCGGTTCTTTAAAAACTATTCTTAAATTTGAAATGCACTTTTTCCTAGATTATTTTAGTTGATTATAATTTGGTGTTTCAATGAATTGGACTAAAATTCATTAAACTGTATTGTTTTTGCTGAGAAGAGTAGTTACTATGGTAGACTAGTAGGGCATTCTATATTTAATTTAGAAGTTCAAAGCTGACATGATTATCATAATAAGATCACAATGTCATTAAATATAATTTTATAAAATCAGGGTATAAAATTTTTTCTGTGAATTCAAACTTTGACATCCTGATGCAAAGACCTCTCTTATAGACAAAATATTTGCTCTGACATCAGAGTATTAAACATAAGTGCAGTGTGTCAAGACGTTATGAACTGCTATGGACTAAATGAAATAAACAATTGCATGAAGTAGAAAGGGCCTTTTAGTTATTTTTTTATTAGAAATAGGAAATTTAACAATCACAGACATAAGTTCTTATGTCTCTAAGTAGGGTCTATTAGTTACAAATAAAGATTAGTTAGGAAAACCAGACAGATTTTGGTTAACTAGAGATTAAGAAGAAATATATTAAGCTCATATATTATAAAATTAGTTGTAGTGATAAATTGAAAAGCAGTTGTGACTTGGAATTCAAAGAAGCTGAAACTGACACTTCAGGAGCATGAGTTGGAAAAGCAATTTATGTAGCAAGTAGTTAATTTTAAAGTAATTTTCCTCAGACTGGATATTTAAACTAAATGCTTAAAATGGTTATTAATCATTGTTATGGAAATAGAATCGGGTGTGTCATATATACTAAGGAAAGAAAAATCTTCAATACAGTATAATATCCCTGAAAGGATTGAGACACTTATACTAATTAGAGATATCACTTCACGAATCAAAACAAGGCATTTTTCAAACCACAAGAATAAAATATTCTCTTTTATATGAAAGGATAGTGTAAAGTAGAAAATAGGGACAAGTTCCTGACATATCTACTAAATTAATATGGAGACAAGTAAGACATAATAGAATTTTTATATTTCTTTTATATTAACTAAATTTTAATTTAATCTAGAATAAGTTTTCTTTATTGAATAGTGTTATTACTCAACAATTATTTAATATATTGCAAAATACACTAAAAGGTGTCTCCTGTGAGAGGTGAAGCTTGAAAATTTGTCCGTAATAATGTCTCTTCATGAAAGGATATGTGACCTGAGGTACTAGAATCCATTACCATAATGTGTGAACCGAGTATGGTGATACAAAAGTAGGGACTTGAAAAAACCGTGGGACTGCTTCTAAGAAAATGGAAGACGGGGCTGGAATATATGGCCTTTGGTTTGCATGCATTGGATCTGGCTTCTATATCGTTCCATATGTTCCATATGGATCCCATATGGTCCCCCTAAACTGCCAAGAGTAACACACTTCCAGGTATGACCCAGAAACAAAACAAAACAAAACCAGAAAATAAAAGAAAGAAAGAAAAAAAAAGAACAGAGGGGAGTGAAAGAGAGGGGAGTAGAAGGCAGGGCAGGGGAGGGAAGGAAAGGGGAGGGAAAGGAAGGGGAAAAGAAGGGAAGGGAAGGCAAGGGAAGAGGAGGGGAGGAAAAGGGAGGGAAGGCAAGGGAAGGGAAGGAGAGGGGAGGGGAAGGGAGGGGAGGAGAAAAGGAAGGGAAGGGAAGGGGAGGGGAGGAGAAAAGGAAGGGAAGGGAAGGAGAGGGGAGGGAAAGACAACAAGATAAAAGTAAATATAATAGAAAATAGATCCACGTGCATTTGTATTAAAATTCTCTATACAATTTTATAATAATTACAAAAAAGACACTAGCTGAATTACCAATTTTATAGATAGGTGCAAAAGATGACAGCACCTAAAGGCTACTATTTATGAATTGATATCACATTAATTGTGGTGTCTGAAATTCATCAGATTACATTAGTAGTGAGCTGTGGAAAGTCACCACTATAAACCCCGGTTGAACTGATGTGTTTGGTTTTGTCTAGCTGAGTCTAATGAGGCTAGCTCAATAAGGAACAAAAAGGAACAATTTTGGCTTATATATTTCAAGAATTACCTTTAATCTGGCTCCCATCATTAATATGATTAAATGCAAAATTAAAAATAAACTGGTATATTTACATAGGGTATCCATTTGATAATAAACAATCAGCAAGAACCTCTTGTGTATAGCTTTGAAGTCGTGGAGATCTGTTCTAGCAGGACATGATAAGGGCTTATGTTTGAAACACTCATTATCTAAGGTAAATTTCTTTTTACACAGGGAACTATTTTGCCATGCCATGGGTATTTATTAAGGTTATAATTTCCCACAATCAACAATAAATATTTAGTATAAAAATTCACAGATTTTTGGAAATGTAACAAAAGAAATCATAAATGAAACAATATATGCATATTGATATTTTAATAATGTTGTGCATGACATTGAAGATTGACAGAGGAACACATTTAACAGTATTTCTGCTTTAAAAACTTATAAAAACATTCCTGTAATTACAGTTTTAATATTAGTTTTAAGAAGATAAAATATTTTGGGCCATAATAGATTGAGAGCTTCCTTTGCACACAGCTTAACTAAGTTCAATCTCTAGTACTCCATTTTGCTCCTTGAACCCCACCAAGATTAATTGCTGAGTACAGAGTTAGTACTAACACCAAGCATTAACACATGTGCCCACATCAAAAAATAAAATAAAAATATAAAACTCTAAAATTAAGGAAGCACCAATTATAAAAAAATACCAATTTAATATAGAAAGGAGGAAATGATGACAAATTAAAAAGGACTAATGAATAAAATTTCCTATTAAACAAGTATAGGAAATAAATTTGAATTTTGAATATTAAAAAATGTAATAGACTTCAAGTGAACTGATGGAATAGCTACTGGCAAGTGAAGTTCCCCACTGAATAGCAAATAGAAATCAATTAAAATCATGTAAAAAAAGTGCTCGCTTCGGCAGCACATATACTAAAATTGGAATGATACAGAGAAGATTAGCATGGCCCCTGCGCAAGGATGACACGCAAATTCGTGAAGCGTTCCATATTTAAAAAAAAATCATGTAAAAAAAAAAAAAGCTCATCAACTTACAACTTCATCTGCCTGAGAGACACAGGAATCCTTATAACTACTGTGTTATCCTAGTACCAAATCGAATTAGAAGTGAGGGATTAATGGGTGAATCATTTCAAAGTGGCAGGTTGCATACCAGTCGCAATTATTATGGTCATAACTGACAGCATGGAGATGGCCTTGACAATGGAAATTTGGTCCACTTCTCAGTAGCTAAAATGACTGCTATTGGAAAAAATCAAGCTTTGAGACAAAAGTAATTTTAAGTTCTGAGTCTTAAGCTAGTGGCATCTGGAACAGATGATTTCCCCTGCTTGTATGAGGATATAGGTTGAAAAAATAATAATGAAAGAAGAAAAGTCAAAAAATGTCTAATCTAGAGGCACAGTTTATGAGGATGACTTTTGGTAGGAAAGGAGGAGTTAAAAGATGGCTTGGAGCTTCCATCTCTAACCAAATTGTGACAAATTACTTGAATAGTTGAGTGTTTTATCTCATCATCAATATACCTTCAGGCCAATAGAAAAAAACTTCAAACACTAAATCTACAGTGCCACCTTCAGGAAAACAAACAATAAAAATTAATCCAGATGTTTGAGCGGAAAATTTCTGCAATCAAGCATTGCAAACTCAAGACGGATATCTCAAAGAAAACAAGTCTTTAGAAACAAAATTATTAAAGAAATAAATTGAAAGAGATAATAGTAAAACATAAATGATAATCAAGTAATGTTAAATATATAGATGCTGACATTGAAATATTTGTGACCAATAATTATCAATATATATTTAATAACCAATAAAAATAACCAATACACTTAAAAACCAATATAAATATTTTGGGAGAAAACTTAGGTTATAAACTATTACCCTACAAACCCCAAAATTTAACATTTGCTTTGGGTTCTTAAATTAAATTCCATTAGCAAGGGAAACATGCAAGATTAAACAAATGAGTTGCACTGACTGGGCCAGAGTAGGATGCTTGCCTTACAGGAGGGAGAGCAGCTGGGCTACTTTCCTGAGACATAGTCTCCCAATCATAGCAAAGTGTGAGTTCTAAATGCTGGC
>PVKC010012288.1:0-23755 GCA_004027635.1 Crocidura indochinensis
CCCCCCCCCGTGTCTTTTTTTACTACTTAGTGATCATATATGTAGTTCTTGATGAGTTGTTGCATTCTGTTTGCTAGCATTTTGTTGAGGAACTTTGTATCCGTGTTTATCAAGGATATGGGCCTATAATTACCTGTTGTGGCATTTTTGTCATTTTTGGTATCAGGGTAATGTTGGCTTCCATTTACAGAAAACAAATATGATATTCTGACCATTTTTTGATGACTGGACTTTGTGGCACACATATATTTGTGGACAATTGGCTTTAAATTTTAAATATTTCAGAATGTGTGTATTATCCTACCATTTTTCTCACTAAATTTTTTCAAAGCTATACAAGAAAATGAAAAGATCTGAAACCATATATTATAGTTTTGTTAAAATGCTGGTGTTTCTAAATTTATCTTTTCCTAATTTTTAACTATGCTATAGGGTTATGACAGGGCACTGGAAAGGCAAAAGGAAAAAGATTTTGTGATCTATGAATAAGAATGAGCAATCCTTTGATGTGGACCTTCGCAAAGAGATTCTTGCTCTTTTTCTAACAGTTTGGTACCTGGTCAATGTATGTGTTTTACATGTGTATAAAAATGCTTATATGTGTGTATATATCTGCATGAACCAAAAATGTGCGTATATATAAATATATATATATATATATATATATATATATATATATATATGCACTCATTGTAAAACTTGAATGTATCCAAAGGGATAGGAATAAGAATGGGAGCACAGTGGATAGGGTGCTTTGCTTCGGTAGCTCTAACCCTGGTTTGATCTCTTGCATTCCAAATTGTCCACTGAAGTGCTCCAGAAAAGATTCCTCATTACAGAGACAAGAATAATCCTTGAGTATAGTTGATGTGACCCCAAACAAACTACAACAATAAAAGACAAAGACTATTTTATTTGGGGGCTATATTATATAAAGATAAAAAAAAGGATATGTATTGTTCCTGCATGTGGCTAACCAGAATTCAATCCCCTGCACCCTATTCGGTCCCCTTAGTCTACAGAAGTTAGAGAAAATCCAGAATGCTGCCAGATGTGGCCCCACCCAAAAGAGAATACAATAGAGATCTTTATCCTAAAAATGTTTATTAACTATGAAGAAGAGAATAAATGAAGCAATACAATATATAAAAATCAGATATTTCAGCAAAATACATATGCTTATAAATTAAATTGATAGTATTCATAAAATAAAAAGTTAAATAACAAGTCAAATTTAAAATAACTTTACTCAGCAACATAACCTCAAAGTTGACATTTTTCTAGAATGTATTTGTAATATAAAATATGTATTATTTTTAATATGGTAGGCACTTTTCTTTTATTTCATTTGGGTTTAAAAATAAATGGTGATAATCTAAAGATATTGCCAGAATTTTCAAAAATATGTAGGCTAGTCTAATTTGATCTTTTTGTTGAAGTCCATCTGTGTTTTATTCACAACCACAGTAAGTGTTATCCTTAGACCTCCTTCCTTATATAAAGAAAAATAATTGAGAGGTTATTTAATTATGCAATGCAATGTTATATTATTATTATTTTAAAGTCATGTTCTCTATAGGCTATTCCTTAAAAATCTATGTTTAAATATACATACAACGGTAAAATAAATAAAATTAAATATTGAATCTTCATTTCAAAATGTGTATTCATATATTTCAAGGAAATGTGGCTTTTATAAGTTTTAATCAAATGTCTTATGATTATACAGGTTTGTAAAAGACTTACAAGTTCTTGGTTCACTAAATTGAAGTATAAAATATTTTAAGAAAAGCTTATATGGTGACATTTGAGATATAGAGTAGCTCATATTTAATCATAATCTTTCAAGTTATTTCCTGTACATTTTAATATTACACACAAAATTATAATAAATCATGAAATGCTAAAAATCGAACCCTAATTTGTCCCGGGTCAACCCAGTGCCAGGCAAATGAGCTGCTGCTGTGCTATCTCTCCCGTCCTTAAAAAATGGTCCTTAATGACTTAATCTAATTAAGAAAATTTTTTCTTAATATAAATTTTTCTTAATATAAATTTTCTTAATATAATTTTTGATGTATTAATTAAGATGCCTGAAAATGTGTATACATGCTTTGAAGTTTAAATGCTTATTTTTATATTATTATATGAATGCAAAAACATACTTCTTAATTACCACTGTGTATCTATTATGTACAATTAATATAATGATAACAAAGACTATTCTTTATTTTGCGCTAAAGAATTTTTTCAGAGCAGTGCTTCCAAAGTTAGGTATATATACTCCAGAAACTACAGTATGTTTTGTAGGGAACAGCTAAAATATTATAAATAATCCCGGGAATTAGGCCAGAGGGATAGCACGGTGGTAGGGCTTTTGCCTTGTGTGCAGCATACCCAGGACAGACAGAGGTTCGAATCCTGGCAACCCATTTAGTTCCCCATGCCTGCCAAGAGAGATTCTAAGTGCAGTGCCAGGAGTAACCCCTGAGCACTGCCAGGTGTGACCCCCAAACAAAAAAATATCCCTGAATTTATTATTAATTGTTAATCACTAAGTATGTTGTAGGTTTTGAGAGCTGTCATGATGCAAAAATACAAACTAGTACTATTTATCTAACATGCAGAAATGCAACATTTAGAAACAACATGGATCAAAGTAGTGGGTATTAAAGGAAAGGATGGGTACAGATTGATCTCTCTTATACGCAGGATTTAAAAACACATAACGATGTTGAAGACAACATACAGAAAGAATTGATCCACGCAATTGAGTTGTAAGAGGCTTACAAGGGAGGACTGTTTTTCTTGGGAGAAGAATGGAGTCTAAGGTATGGTGTTGGGATTATGTGCATGAGAAACTAAAAGCATTGTAAACAACAATCTCAGTAAGAAAATTAAATAAAAAATTCAGCATTTAAATTTTCTTGGGGAAGATGTACAGAACAAATGAAATTATTTAACTTCATTTTATAAGAATACTGACTAAGTCTGAGCAATAATGCAGTGGTAGGGCATTTGTCCCATATGGCACCTTCAGTCAGGTGTGTGAGTCATCAGTGAGTGTGGCCCAAGAACCAATGAAAAATAAAAAAAGGATATTAACTAAATTCTATATTACAAGAGTTTATGATTGATGATGAATTCAGACATGCCAATTAAAGAAATTACCACAATCTTCCCTAGACATGGCTTTGGCACAAGGAAGAGTTTTTGAGATATATGTACATATTGAAGATACACTTATAAAACAACATCTACAAATTGTGTGAAAAATACAATAGTAGAGGAAATACAATTGTAGAGGAAAAGTCAAGAGATGTGTCTAGAATCTCTTAAATTTCTTTCTTGTAACACTTTACAAGTTTGAGCACTACTCACTGGCAATAGAAGTAACCATATATTATTGTGAGTGAGTTTTAGAAATATTAAACATGATGAGTGTCTCTAAAATATCTTAAGAATTCAGTTGTGTGTGAATTTAGAGTCACAATGAGTTATATTTTGGAGATGTTATTTTCTCATAATCACTCACACTTGCCCTATTTCAAATGGTTATTTATGATTTCCTAACTCAACTCCAGAATTTTTATATGTAATGTGTACATTTCTTTTTCTATAGCTTTCTAGATTAAAAGTGACATAAAAGAGCAAGTATTTGGTGATTTGAGATGAGTATGTTTTTCAAGCCTGTGACACTGTATTATGAATGATTAAAAAAAGTCACAAAATAGAGAATGTGTTTGCATATTGTAACAACAGCTAGAGTAAGTCAATTTAACTGTTTCTAGACTAATATAAGCAAATACCCAGAATAACACCAAAGAGACAAAATGATACCTAACAAAGAGATTTCAAAAAGAAATTTTTATAGGTGGAGTATTATCTAATTATTTTTTAAACTTAGCACATTCTGACATTTCTTAAGAAAGTAAGAATAAGCATGACATGTTCTATTATTCAAAGACTCCATACACAAAACAAGAACCATATAATATTAGAACTACTAACAAGTTATTTCTTGTTTTCTAAAAAAGCGAACTCTGTTTCTATATGTAGCATTTATTTTGCTTGTAATATATTTTAGTCATAGAAGAGGTGACTTCAGTATTTGAACATTATCAGCATTACCTTACGTAAAAGATGTATGTAATAAATATGAAAAATTTTGCATTAAAAATCTAAATTAAATAAAAGTTAGATTTATTATATTAAATTCATGCAGCATTACATAAAATATATTAAAATAGTGTATGGAAGCTAAAAATGTATTTTGATATAAGAACAAGCAATAAGAAGAAGCTATATAGCACAGGGGTAAGATTCTTGCCTTGCATGTCACTGACCCTGATTTGATCTCTAACATCACATTTGATCTCTGAGTACTGCCATGAGTAATCCCTGAGAACAGAGCCAGCAGTGAGTGTTGAGCAGCACTGGATGTGGTCCTAAAACTAACAAAAATACTACCTAAAACAGCACAAATAACTATATTTGCATGGAAGAGAAGCCAAACTCTTAAATATAAGATAAACAGAAAATTTCCCAAACTATATACCTTTCAGCTGTGAATAAATATTTCGTATTCAAAACAATAGGTTACAGAAGTTGTAAACTTCATTCTAGATTATTTAAGTCTTCTGAAATATTTAGTGTTATTTTTCTAAATGTAAATGAATTCCAAAGAATCCAAAATTTTTTGTTCTATTTGTTGAAATATTCGCTCCAAGAAATGTTTATTTTATAGACTTCTGTATACTCTTAGGATTAGATTAATGGGGAGGAATACCAAACTAAGTTTCCACAAATGATACTTGCTGAACACTACAAAGATATGGCTTTTAAGAGCGAGGCCCAGATCTATAATTTAACATTAAAAGTACATTACATTTAAAGAATAATTGTCTTGGAGCCCAGCCGATGACTCAATTTCTTAAAGCATTTGGGCACCATGCATAAGCCATGATTTTAACCCAGGCGCTGCCTTCACAATGAGGCAATTCTGGGAGCTGTATTATTTAGGAACTGTGGTGCAGCAAAATGGGGTCCTTGGAAAATGATACAATGGCTTAAAAATAATTCAGAGCAAGCATTGAGTCCTGGTGTTCAATCCGTGGTTCCTTGGAGTGTTCTGGGGCGATTTTGAAACTATCACTTAAGAATTTTATGCAGAGTCTGCGCCTCCTGTAAGGACTGAGTAGCAGGGGACCCACGGGTGATGCTCAACCTTGGACTCCACATAAGCGGCTCCTTCCCTCCACCATTACCTCACCTTAGACACTGCTGGGCAGAAGCTCAGTTCTGCTGCAGCTGGTAAGGGAGTTTGGAGCGACATTCCTCACAAACTACCATCACCCCACTTTGTGAACTCTCAAAAGTCCATCCTTCCCCAATCAGGAAAGATCGGTGGGATATGTACGTACACAATCTGGGCATTATCCTGCTGCCCTACAGCCCGCTGACACTTTATTCTATACCAGACAGTCCTAGGCTGATCAAGCCCAACTTCTTTTTCCCTTAGAAAATAGCCCCCAAACCACAAGAAAAACCAAACAAATTAGACTGCAACATCTCTACCATACTTGGGTAAATTAGCACAGCTAGAATGAATACCCCCCCCAAAGAATCTTATGCACAGAAAAAAGAAAAATATTATTTGATTACACTCAATGTACTTAAATAAAATAAACGTACACAATGCAAACATATATTTCATTACTGTAGCACTTGTGTGACCAATGTCAATTAGAAGATTATGGTGAATAAACTCTTCTAAGGAAAACATAATCAAGAAACCCATAATTACTAGTATCAAGAAATGAGTATGCTATTCTAAACAATCAGTACAATTATCTTGGGATTCTTAAAGCATTTCTAACATATTGAATAAGAGCTGTAGAAGTCACAAAGGCTTTCTAATAATTGATTAGATAAAAATATAAATCTATAGATAAAAATAGTTCTAACTCATTGTTCCTCTTGGAGGCTTCAGTAGATTGAAGCCATTTTGCTTTTTTTTTATCCCATGTTTCTTCCATGTGATGATGATTAAAACGGCTATAAGAATGATTGTAGGGGAATCACAGCAATAGTACAGCAGGTAATGAATGCACTTGCCTTGCATGATGCTGACGGGCTAAATCCCTAACAACCATATGGTTCCCTGAGCACTGCCAAGAATGATCGTGAGTGGAGAGCCAGGAGTAACACCTAAGAAAAACTGATGCAGTCAAAATTAAAAAAAAATGATAAAAAATAAGTTAAAACCTTATTAGTGTGCTGTCATTGTTTTCATTCACTTAAGAAATATAGGAAATTTTTTATATATAAATTTTGCTATAATTTTTAAATATTCTAAAAGTTTGCAAGCCAATAGTTTAGGAGCAAATGCAATACTTTTGGCTTTCTGTAAAGGTTTTTCATCTCACTTTGGTGCAAGTATAATCTTAACTACCTATATTCCAGTGTCTCTATAACAAAATATACACAGCTTAATGTCTGCATTTGAAATATACTCTAAGTGATTTTGTTTAGAGCACCACAATATCTGCAAACTACAAACTCATGTGCCAATTTGTATCCCTTACAATCTGGGAAAGAAACACACTTTCATATATTTTTAAATTATTCAGAAGCTAGTTTTCAGGTTATAAGTGAAAAATAAAACTACATATGTAGTTTTCTAACACCTAGACTATTAGAGTAGTTTTCCTTCTTGAGAGAACACTATTTCCTCTTCTTATATATCTTTTTGTATTTTCTTTAATAATCATTCTTGAAAAAATATTGCTAATAATTTTGAATTGGTTCCCACATATTATTGACATTTATATCTAGGAAGCATAGCAATAGACTAAATTAATGATAAGTAATGCTGCATTATAAGTAGGAAAAAAATCACTGGTGAATTAAAATAGATAGATGGCAAGCAAACTGCTTCTGCATATTACACTTTAGTATTATATTACATAGGGTATAAAACAAAAAATTTGGGGTCCGGGAGATAGCATGGAGGTAAGGTGTTTGCCTTTCATGCAAAAGGTCATCAGTTCGAATCCTGGTGCCCCATATGGTCCCCCGTGCCTGCCAGGAGCAATTTCTGATCATGGAACCAGGAGTAACCCCTGAGCACTGCCGGGTGTGACCCAAAACAAACAAACAAACAAAAAAATTTGTCTGTATCAGCAATGTTCTCCAATAGCTCCTCATCATTAAAAACAAGCAGGTTTAATTGATTTTAGTAAGAAGTCACTTATGGCAGTATCAGAACAGTTCTGTCTTTCAAATGTCTAAATGTTCAGCTCAGGAGTGCCCAAATAAAAAGATCACACTGCTAAGAAGAGAAGAGAAATATTAAATATATTTCTTTTTAACAGGCAATGCATCCAATAATATAATTAAAAAATACAACATGCTAGAATACAGTTTTGTAAAAATTAACAGATTATATTTAAATATAACTATTATACTTTATTACTTTATGAATAAAGTACTTATTGAACCCTCTTTTGTATTGTTTTTCACGAAAATCCTATGTGCTAAAACTCATTGGGTAACTTTGGTCAAGTTTAATTCCTAAAATGATTATACGATAGTGTAATTTCATATTTCTAAAGAGCAGGTATCATTTGGAGCTGTATTTTAAAAATAATTCAGGATGTAACTGTAGGAACTCAATTGAATAAGTCTCTTTGATCTTTCTTCCAGGAAGTGTCATTGCAGAAACATACAGGAGAAAAACAAATGTAAAAGCTTTAGAGCCTCCAGTGCAGCCAATAGTGAGCTCACAGGGTTCAGGGAACCATAAGGGGTTCTGGGGCCAAACATGGGCTAAACATATTCAAGGCAAGAACTCTGCCTGCTTTACCATTAATCTGGCTCTTATATGTTATATTTATACAATATAGATTACAGCAACATAAAATACATGTTAATACAATAATATGTAAAGCTATCTTATATCAAAGATTACTATAAAATTAGATTCAAATGTACTCATGCAAGTGAAATTGTTCATTCAATTTTTCTCATGTGAAAAAATTAACAAACATATCTTTATCCAGTAAATTTTATTCTTAAATTTTCTCTTTAGAAAATATAATCTCTTGTGCTCTCCCCTGATATTAAAAAGAAAAAGAAAAAACATAATCCCTAAAAGCCCAGAAATATGTTTTTCTTTATAATCCTTAGCACTTTAATTTATTCTTTTCAGTGTATTATTTAGAACCATCATAGTCATGTTCAAAAGAGTTGTGATAACACATATGTAAAACACTTCCATTTCTATTTTCAGTGATATCTTTGCAAAATTGTTTCGTTTAAGTTATTATAAAATTAATTTATTCTGCCCATTCAGTTACCTGGGACCTGAAAAATACATTTTTTAAATCATTTCCAATAAAATTCTGTGTTGTGTGTTGGGACAGAGAGATAATCCAGTGGGTAGGGAACCTTACTTGCCCACAGCTGACTTGGATAAGGTTCTAACACTTTATCTGACGCCCTAAAGCCAACCAGTGTGATCCCTAATCACAGAAACAGCAGTAAACCTTGAGCTAGCCTTGACCAGTGCCAAATCTGACCCCCAAACAACACATTTTTCTTTGTCTACTTAATTTTGAGTGATTAGTTATTTTAGTGATTAATAATATATTTGAACTTATAATTTTATAGTGTGCTGTAAGGTTAAAGTAAATAACATACAGTATACACTTGTTTTATGTGGCACCATGTAGGTTAGAAATCTTTGTCCCTTTGGGTGATTTATAAACAACCAGACCTGCTGCTCAGAGACTGGGAAGCAATAATCCTCAAATCGTGAGACATCTGGAATTATTCTGCCTGAACTGGTAGTGCTGGGGCTTTCAGACCTCTATCAAGTACTGCTCTAGACACCATGTGGTGAAGGGAATCAAACTACAATGCAAGGCATGTGCCTTAAATCCTATTGTTACTCTACCTAAGTATTGCTTTTTCTATTGCTATTATTATGTTCTTCATGCTTTGACTTTTCAATAGCTTTTGTCACAGGCTTTTAAAAATATTCTTTTATTTGAAAAATCCTAAAATATGCGATTACCAAAATGTTCCCTATTGAGTTTCAGTCTGTGTTCCAGTACCCAGACCTTTACTAGTGCCATTTCCAACCATCACTATCCCTACTTTCCTCCTTCCCTTAGCTATCTGATCTCATAGCATCCTCACCAACATCTATGGAAGACAAATTTCTTCTTCTTCTCTCTCCCACTCTTTCTCTTTTTCATTTTTGTTTTAAAGCACTGTAATTTGCAATATTGTTTTCTGAAGGGTTATAGTATATATTACATGCCCTCCTTTCAGCACCTACTTCTTGTCCAGAGTAATCATTTCCAACTATCAGTGTTCTTTCTCTGCCTTAATTAAAAGCTCCTCTTTATGGCATGATTCCTACCATAACTAGATTTCTGGCTCTCATCTATATTGTCTTTGGATATTATTACTATACTAACTTCATTTATATATCCTACAAATTAGTGTTATAATTCTCTATCTCTCTTCCTCTGACATTTCACTCAGCGACTCTCCATATCCACCCATGTATAAGCAAATTACATGAGTTCATTTTTCTTAACATTTGTGTTGTATTCCCTTGCGTAAAAATACCACAATTTCTTTTTTGTTTGTTTTGGTTTGGGGTCACACTCAGTGACGTCAGGGGCTACTCCTGGCTATGCGCTCAGAAATTGCCCCTAACTTTAAAACCAAAGGAATGCCAGGGGATTCAATTGCAAACCATCCAAGGTTAGTGCGTGCACGACAAACACCCTACAACCTGTGCCACTGCTCCAGCCCCTGCAATTTCTTAATTCACTCATTTGTTCTCAGGAACAAAGTTTGTTTTCAGATCTGCCTATTGTGAATACTTTTGTAATAAACATATTAATGAAGATTTCTTTTATACATGTGTTTTGGGTCTGTAGGGTATATTCTCAGATGTTGGGTCATATGGGAGTTTACTCAATTTTTAGTTTTTTTGAGAAATATCCCTATTGTTTTTCAAAAAGGCTGGACAAGACTAAATTCTCACCAGCAATGATTATGAGTGCCTTTGTCCTTGTATCTGCACCAGCATTGGATGTTCTTGTGCTCTTTGATATGTACCGGTTTCTGTGCAGTTTATCACAGATTTCAGGTAACATTTTATAATACTTTTGAGATATATTTACTTACTGAAAGAAGATGAACATACCTTCATGCATTATATTTCCAATGACCATCTGAATATTCTCTTTGGAGAAGTCTGTGAGGATTATCTGAAATGGTTTCCTTTTTATTGACCTTTAAATTTTCTTAATACATTCTGTATCTGAATTCATTGTCTAATAATGAGATTTACAAATAATGATTTTCATTCAGTAGACTCTGGTTCTCCTACTCTTTTATATTTTGTTCTTGTTTGTTGAGGGAAGAGGGAGAACATTTGGCAGTGTTTAAGACATACCCCCAGATCTGTGCTCAGTATGGTACTTGGAGGAATGTAAATGAAATTTGAATCAAGAACACACACCTTATCCCTGTACTATCTCCCCAACTCATCTTTCCTACTGAATTTGATGAGTGTAAACTTTTTTTTAATATCACTGTTACTCAACTTATTTTTAAGCTCTGTGAACAGAGATTTTGATCTGTTTGCTCATTAATTATTTTTTTTAAACTTTAATCATACCTAATGATGTTCAGGGGCCTATGCAGTAAAAGGGATCTTTGCATACATAAACCAGGGCCATGCACATATTAAACATGTGCTCTATTATTTGAGCCATATCCACAACAACCAAATTACCTATTTTTGTTGAACTATGTTCTTGTTTATCCTTGTTGTATTTGCCCATAATGTATGCCTTACTAAAGATCAGTTATGATTTTTTGTTGCTTTGGGCATTTGTTATTCTTCTATCAAGAATCTTCTTTATATTCCACATATGAGAGTGATTATTCTAGGTTTGTCCCTTTTGTTCTTTTTTTTTTTTTTTGGTTTTTGGGTCACACCCGGCAGTACTCAGGGGTTACTCCTGACTCCATGCTCAGAAATTGCTCCTGGCAGGCACGGGGGACCATATGGGGCACCGGGATTTGAACCGATGACCTTTTGCATGAAAAGCAAACGCCTTACCTCCATGCTATCTCCCGGGCCCCAGTCCCTTTTGTTCTGATTAAGGTCAGTCAGCATAATACACTCCAGATTCATTCTCTTAGCTGTACCTATAAAATTTCATCTTTCCTTAAAGCCAATTCATGTCTGATTGTGTATTGCCATAGTTTCTTTATCCAGCCACCTGTGTCCAGATATTAACTATGCAGATAGTTCTACAATGAGCATAGGAGTGTAATTATCTTTTTTAATATAAATTTGTGGGTTTCTATCCATGCCATGAATAAGAGTTGATATGTCATATGGGAGTTCAATTCCTACTTTGTTGAAAATTGTTCACATTGTTTTCTAATAAAGCTGACCAACTGATATTTCCGCCATCAGTGAATGAGGATCTCTTTTCCCTCACATCCACTCAAACAAGGGTTGTTTTGATCTTTTTACTAGTGTCCAGTCTCACTTGTGTGATATTTTTATCTCATTCTGTTTATTTGCATTTCCCTGGGATTAATTGCTAAAGACTGCATATAAAAGCTTCTAGAAACAATGCTCTTGTACAGCAAAGTAGCATACTACAAAGTCAACATTAAAAGAGTCTGGTATATTTACAGATACAGATATTGATTTACCATTTTGTGACTTGGTTTCTATCCCTGCAATCACATATCGTCATCTAAATCCAGCCTTAGCACAGAGCCAAGAGTAAGTAATGAACATTTATGGGCGTGCCCCATAAACAAAACAAAACCACATTGTAGAAACACATGATTTTACATATTTAAATAATAAAAATTTAAATATTATTTTAAAATAAAGTTTATAATTTTGCCTCAAAATAAAATACAATACATTGGTATCAGATTATCAGAAGTCAAAAGACTTATACACACAAATAAAAAACTTCTCACTATATACACTAATCATTTAATAAAAGAATGGCATCTATGGTAAAGAAATGATGGTAGAGCGGCTGGAGAGATAGCATGGAGGTAAGGCATTTGCCTTGCATGCAGAAGGATAGTAGTTTGAATCCCGGCATCCCATATGGTCCCCTGAGCCTGCAGGGGGTGATTTCTGAGTGTAGAGCCAGGAGTAGTCCCTGAGCGCTGCTGGGTGTGACCCAAAAAACAAACAAAATAAATAAATAAATAAATAATGGTAGAACTTTATAAGAAAGATAAAAACGTCATATAAAATGGAAGAAAAGGTTTAGAGAAAGTACCTAAAAGAATAAACACATTTACAGAGATAACCAATTCTTATATGCAAAAACAATTCACTGACTTTTCTTTCGAACTTTGCTTATAAGCATTCATTATTTTGTAAGTTGTTGTTGAGTTTATACTATGTTTATTTTTGTTTACACACATTGGATAGCTTCTGTTTTCTCAAATAACTTAATTACTCACATGAACTGTTAGTTGAATTTCAACACCATTGAAGTATAGAATTATAAATTCTGTTATAATTTTCTTTTTTTAATGTAAGATCAAAACAGATACTGGAAATATTTTGGATTGTTAATATCTTTTTAAGAGGAATTTGAGAATGCTTGAAAAAGAATATTTTGCTTTTACTTGGTTTTCATTTCTGGGTCACACACCAGTGATGCTTAGGTCTTACTTTGTGTAGAGTGATCAGACTAGGGCAGGCTCAGGTAACCATGGAGGAGTTTGGGGGTGTGTGTTAAGCCCAGCTCCAAAAACGAACAAGAAAAATGCACTATCAAGAATACAATGCTGGGGCCATCGAGGTTGTGCTAGAGGTAAGATGTTTGCCTTGCAAGTGCTAGCCAAGGAATGGACCGCGGTTCAATACCCTGGCGTCCCATATGGTCCCCCCAAGCAAGGGGCGATTTCTGAGCACTTAGCCAGGAGTAACCCCTGAGCATCAAACGGGTGTGGCCCGAAAAACACTAGCCCTGACTCCTGCAGCCACTATGGCCTGGCAGGTCTCTAGGTTGCATGATGACAGCAGAAAAATTCACAAAGCAGTCAGATGAAGTTCCAGGAGTTAGCCATCTTTATTTCACGGTCCTGACCTAATATATACATTTCTTCACATGGCTTCTATGCTAACCTTTTCCAAGCAGCCACTTTTCTGCTCCTTCTCTGGCTCTCTCCGCCTCTGTCTCCCTTTCAGCTGCTTCTCCACGTTCCCTTTGCTGATGCTACTGCTGCGAATATTTTGCTGCAGCTTCTTTGCTGAAATCAAGTAAAGTAATATATCACATCAAAAAAGATAAATATTACTTAATTAATTTAAATATCAGGCATTTTAATCAAGCCCAGCATTGACTTATGATAAATATACTCAATAAGCAATATAGAATATTGTACATATGTGAGATAAAAAAAGCCTTTCCTAACCAACCCTATGTTAAAATCAGAATAATATCATATACAATAATATCTGTTATATTTAAATATAAATTTGATTGTTTTCAACAAGCTCGGAGGCAAGAAAAACACATAAAATGGAACCCAAATTAGAAAAGGAGAAGTAAAAGTATCAGTATTTGCTGGCGATTTTACAAATGGAAACACAAAATCTGCACTAGAAGTAAATAGAAATTATTGAATTTTGAAAAATTGGATCACATACAAAGTCAATGCACATAAATTGATTACATTTCTGTACACAATGACCTGAATGGAAGACAAATTTAAGGAATTCTGGTGCCTGAGAAACAGTGCGGGAGTTGTTCCATCTTCCAAACACCTCTACGAGTAATCTTTGAACAGAAAGCTAGGAGTAAACCTGAGCATTACATCCATGAACAAAATGTAAGAACCACCCTGCCCCATAGAAGGAAAATATTTCAAATGATCCTACAAGGTTTTCATCAAAAAAAAAAAAAAAAAAAGAGAGAGAAGATTGAGAGTAAATTTAACATACAGTTAGATCCCCGGGTGTCTGTCCCATAAGGTCTCCCTAGCCAGGAGAAATTTCTGAGCACAGAGCCAAGAAAAACCTCTGAGTGTCCCTGGGTATGGCCCCAAAACAAAAAAAATAAATGTATTATATATTGTAAATATAATTTATGGATAGATTAAAAATAGAGATAAATCATGTATCATAGGTAAAATTAGTATGTTGAGTGTTTTTTAAAAAAAAAACTGGCTGTAACAATGTGTATAAAATGGATTTCCAGGACCCCATTTAGACTTTCTGCTTCTTAGATTACATTGTTCTTTTTGTTTGTGTGATTGAGACACACATATATAGACACAAAAAGAGACAGAGAGATAAAGAGTTCATGTTTTTGCTCAGAGATATTTAAAGCATTTTAAGTAGCTTACCTAGACTCGAACAATGATATGACATAGGTTCCCTAAACCACCAGGAGTTATCCCTGATGGCTGAGTAGGAGAAATTGTTCAATCACAGTGTCCCAAAAATCATACACACACACACACACACACACACACACGTGGGTGACTTGTCTTTGTTTATTTGAGTCACACTCAGTGGTACTCAGGATCTGCTCCTGGCTCTTTGCTTTGTGATCACTCCTGACCATATATGCAGGGCCAGGGATTGAGGGTCAAACAAGGCAAACATCCTATCAGCTGTACTCTCCTGTCCCCAAAAGCTCGCCTTTTATCCAGCAGACCCTAGTTCTGGTTCGATTTCTAGCACTGCATATGGCCTTGTAAGCAGAGCCATAGTGGTCGTGAGCACAGACTTAGGGGTAAGTGCCCCGTTCAGCCACCAAAATAAATAAAAACCAAAAAATAAAAATATCTCATTTTTAACTACCTGGTTCTCTGCACTACAGTTTCAATTAGCTTATGATAATTCTTAGTGACTGGTAATGGCTATTATTTTGTATTCTTAAAATATTTTTCTTCTTATCAGTTATTTACTATCATATATGTATAAACTATTCCGTGATTATTGTTCTTGCATTTCGATGTGGGACTTCTGAAATACTGACTTGGACTGTGTCACTCATTGTTAATTAATATACTGCTTTACATTTACAAGTCTTATTTTCTACATTTTCCCTTTATAAAATTGTAAACATATGTTAAATACAAACTAAACAACTCTTTGATTTTTGAAAATATTTTGGTTCCACTCTTTTCTAAGATTTTTGCATCCTAGGGGTTTTTGTATAAAATAATGAAAAAGTTCTGACATTTGATTATGGAATGCAGCCTCTTCTACCTTTTATACTTTTTAGTAATTTGTGCTTCCAAACTAAGACTGGAGCGGTGGTGCAAACAGTAAGGTGTCTGCCTTGCCCGCGCTAGCCTCGAACGAACTGTGGTTGGTCCCCTGACATCCCATATGTTCCCCCAAGCCAGGAGAGACTTCTGAGTGCATAGGCAGGAGTAACCCCTAAACGTCACGTGGAGTGGCTGAAAAACAAAATAAAACAAAATGTGACTTAGTTTCCTTTAAATGTAGTCCATCACAAAAGTAATATTAAAAAGACAGTTTTAAGAAAATATAAATGAGGGACCGGAGAGATAGCATGGAGGTTAGGCGTTTGCCTTCCATGCAGAGGGACAGTGGTTCGAACCCTGGCATCCCATATGGTCCCCCAAGCCTGCCAGGAGCAACTTCTGAGTGTAGAGCCAGGAGTGACCCCTGAGCGGTGCCAGGTGTGACCCAAAAACCAAAAACCAAAAAAAAAAAAAGAAAGAAAGAAAAAAGTAAATATAAATGAAATATTTGACTACATATATCACTTACAATTGGAGCCATTCAACTAATAATGTATTCATCATTTTGAAGATCTATTTTTTTATTAATTTGACTACAAAATTACAGGATACTTAGAATATATGAATGGGGATATTAAGCTAATATATAGTTAATGGTAAGTAAACACACTCTTAAAAATTACTCAAAGGTATGAATTCTGTAAATTCATTCCTAAGCATGCAACATATAAATGAAATAAAATTTTAAATATTTTCTTTAAGGGAGTTAGAGAAATGGTACCTACCTTGGGTAATTCAGTTGCCTTGCTGAGCACCACTAGGATTTCTCCATGAGCTTGAGCCATGAGTGAGCTCTGAATATAGACCTGTGTTGTATAGAAAAGCGATAGCAACAACAAATGTTTTATTTTCAATTAAAATATAAAATAAAAAGTATTATTTTGTTTTCACAGGTAGCTGAAAATATTAAAATGGCCATGCAACTATTCAAATGTTCATATTTAATTTTAGTACAATCATAAATATTTTATTTAGTCCTGGATTGGGTGTTAATATATGACTTACACATACATCATAAGCATTCAAGTGCCCCAGATAAACCTGTCAGCCTTTCTCTACTTTTTAAATATGTGTCTCTAGCTTGTGAAAACACATTTTAACATTTACCTATGCAAAGCATAAAGGAAATTTGTGTCTTGCTCAACATTCATACTCTCCAGTGAAAACAAAACAGCACTGCAAGTTAAACAGCAATAATACATAAAAACAATATATAATATAAACTATGTAGTATAAAATCCACTAGTGAAACATCCTTAAAGGCAATCTTTAATATTGATTCTTTATCACTTAATGAAATTTATTTATAGCTAAAGTTCCTAATCAAAATCAAAACAACAGCAGCACTCATGAGCTAAAAATTTTAAGGAAAATACAAATCAAATTTAGTAAATTTAAATTTTAGCTATAGGGGCTGGAGAGAAAGCACAATGGTAAGGCATTTGCTTTCCATGTGGCCAACCTGGGATAGATCCAGTTTGGTTCTCATCATTCCATATGGTCCCTTGAACTTACTAGGAGATATTTCTGAGCACAGAGCCAGGAGTAACCCCTGAGCATTGCCGGGTATGCCCCCCCCCCCATTTTTAAAACAAAATTAACTATATTTTTCTCATTTTTCTTCCAAGATATAAATAGTTTTTTGATTGGTGAAATAAAATGTACATCTTTGGGGCTGGAGACAAAGCATAGCAGATAGGTTCCTTGCCAGACAACTGTTTATGCTTGTGTGAATACCATTTTGCTTGATCCCTGAGCTCAGAGATAGAAGTCAGCCCTGAGCTCTTTTGTATGTAGCCCCAAACTACCCTTTACACCAAAATAATGCTGTTTTTTAAATATGAAAATAAAATATTGTATATTCCACTATCAATTATTTTAATTTTGTGAAAATCTGTGTCAAGAAACTTGAATTTTTGGGATGTCAGTATAAAATTTTGAATACAGCAAAAATATTACCATAAAAAATACAAACCAAGGAATTCAGTGTGAAAGAATAAAATCAAATTTAAAAGCTAAAAGAAATGCAAAGGTTCAAAATCTCACAGGTTGCTATAGAAAACTGATTAAATAACATTAGCATTAGGGTTATAAAACATTTATCACACTGGTTCCTGAACTGGGTACTTTGATAAGTGGTTAGTAAAAAATATAATGATTAGCATTTATGAGGTAAACAGTGAGATCTCTATCAAATGTTTCTATATTTACACATTTTGCCTCTGTACTTCTAAGGAACTTTGATGAGAATACTCCAGCAGGCAATAAAGAGGAAATTGCTTTTAGTTTTATATTTTGAATAAATGTATTCAAGTATATTTTGCTAAATTATCTTCTGCCCAACTTTAATGACTACTTTGACAGATTGTACATTTGGTAGGTTGTAGTCATTACCCTAAGTACCACTTAATTTTAACTGTCAATCTTATATTTAACTGAAAAATATGAGCACTTTAGATCCTCTTTATAAGCCTCATGGGATCCAATTTAATTGGATTAGGAGAAGGGAGAGGTTAAGAAATAAAGAGAGAAAAGTAAAATATTCTTTTTCTGTTCTGGTCAGTGGAAGCCTTATAGCCATATACAAATGTTTGTTTTAACATTGACTATCTATGGGTGTCTCTGTAGGCTAAGTACATTAGTTACTGGGTTTTAGAAAGGTAATTATTTTTTATTTAGTGTTTTGGTTATATCTAGTGTATTCTCAGGGATAATTCCCAATTTTGTTTACTTGTTGTTGTGAGCAGTGAGTGAGAGACCAGTGACCATATAATCCAGAATACTGGGTATTTTATTGCATGAACTGCTGTGAGACAGAGTAGAACATTTTTTTTTACGTCAGTTCAGCTTTACTTTGTAATAGCCCTTCTCAAAATAGTTTACCTCTGGCTGATATTTTTTCCCTATAGAAAAACCTTTGGCTTAGTGCTTCAGGAAGGCTTAAGACCAATTTCCTTCTATACTATCAGAAAACAATATAGTATTTTCAAGTGTGAGACTGTTGGAATTATCTAAGTTCTATTTCTTTTTACTCTACAGTATTGGAAAGTACTGGCATCTGCTGTTCCTCTGAAATTTGCTTTTATAATTAGGTGGAAAAAATATCTGTATTTCTTAAGGAGAGCATAATAAAGTGTCAGTTTTAAATATAGCAAATAACTCCAAGCATTATTATTATTTTTCCTCTATCAAAATGAAGATATTATAAAATATCTAGATAGAGAGCTCATGCTATTATTATTATGTTTCACCAGAAACAGGCAACAATTAGATGATAAAGAAAAAATAAAGCAAATTTGAAGAATGACATGATGTGTCATTCACATCATAAACAGATGTGAATAGTCCTAAATCTATGGTTCCTTCTGAAGATAAGTTTCTACATTTCTTTATTAAGAGTAAGAAAATGCCTCAACACCTGATAAAATTCTTGTGATCTAATATCAGTATGCAGTCACTAATTTAGAAAAAGTTATAGGTACTGTTTTATATTTTTTAAAAATGTTTTAAGTAATATACTATAAAGAAACAACACTTGAATGTTTATTTTTTATGTGCTGGATTTACTCTAAAGCAAAAGTTTAGAATTAACTCCTTCAATTCCCATGTAAGGCAAATCCTAGCAATGTATTCATAGTCTTGCAATGTTTAGTAAAATTAGCCAAAGCAAGACATTTTATCATAGTTTTGTAATTGAAACATAATATGAATTTAATTTCTAGTGATTAAGATTGATATCCTTAATTTATTTTAAATATTGGTGATATGCTTGTGACATCAATTCTGTTATATAGTTTGAAGGTTTTAAATTATAATGTGAAAAATTAATGACTATGAAATGTCACATATTTAAAATGAACACATATTTAAGGTATAAAACTTATTCCCCATTTTTCTATCTTAATTTTTGTAGATAAAAATAACTTGCCTTCAGAATTATGATATTTAGTAAAAAGCAGTGTTTTTTAATTTGCTCTAATTATTGTTTTTGCCTTAATTTGTCATGCATTTTATGTTTTTAAAATGAGTATTAGTCATAGACAAATTTGTTTACAACTGAAAAATATTAGCTGGTAAAAATCCAATAAAGTGTTTGTGACAGAAAGAATAAAACCTTTTCCAACTACCCAGATGGACACATATTAATTCTTGGAACCTATTAACTTTATATGTGCGAAGTCTGATACTTAGGTAAAGTGAAGAGATTAGCCCAGTATATTTGGGTATACAACATTAATGCCCTTATTAAGAAATAAGGAAAATAAGTGGCCTGAGAATAAGACCCCTTATCATAGGGTAGAAGACGGATGAAAGAAGAGATCAGAGAGGAAGAGAATTCAAGACAGTAAACTGATATCATTGAAAACGGAGACAAGTGAAGCTGTAGTCTATTCCTCTGGAATCAGTTGTGAGAAAATATTTACTCTTCCTTCCCTCCCTCTTCCACTCTTTGTCCTTCCCCTCACTTCCTCCTTCCTTTTGCCTTTCTTGCTTTTCTTTGCCTCCCTCCCCCTCCCTTTGTCCTTCCTCCTCTCTTCTCTTACTTTTTATGATTTCTTTTCCCCCTCTTTTTTTAAAATCTGGCAATAATAGGGCTCCATTAAGTAACTAAATTTGTGGTAACAGTAATTAGAGTAGTTAATAAATATCAAGGAAAGAATCATTTTATTGTTTATCCAGAATGAAATTTTACTTGTTTATGTTTTGTATTTAAAATTACTATTATTTTATTGTATATTTGTGTAATTTTTATTTATCTTTAAATAGCTGTATAAACATAAAGCTTACATATAAATTGTATTTCCTTTCCGTTTTTTGTCAAATTAAATATAATGTCATAATTATCAAGTAGGAAATTAATTTTGACAATGACAAAATTTTTAAGTTTTAAGTTTTCTTTAATTACCTGTAATCATTATTAAAATTAAACATTAATTCCAAGATGATACATGTTTTGGGCAATGCTATTTTTTGCCTAAAAAATCAACTTACATTTTGTCTTATACAGAAAGGTTTTTCTGTGGTAACTTAGCAATTAAGATAGTCAGATGCTCCATTTCAAGAATAAAGAATAGTTGGCAGTAGATGGTAAATTTATCTACTTTATTATTTAAAAATCTTTAAGCATGACAGAATGTTAACAATTCTATTGGAATCATTAATAATCAATTTGGATGAAAAACAAATATAATATAGCATAATACTTATGAATTGTAATTGTATTGAAAAGCAGTATTAAAAGTCAAAGAAAATGTTTTCCCTAATCTGATCCCTAATTTAAATAGACGTTATTTAATAAATTGATATAAATAGTTTCTGATAATGTAATTCAATATTTTATCTCAATCAATGAAATATTCTAATTTAATATAAATGAATTATTTTAATGCTACAATTTCTCTATAAAACATTTTAAAGTTTAAGTATTAAAAACTTTTCTCTTTGATTATCATGATACTTCCTTATCTTGACCAATATTTGTGTTTTGATACTTGTTTTTTTAGTATATCACAGTGTATTTAAGATCAACTACTTAATATACGCTTATTTAAATAGTTAATGCTGAAAACACATGAAAGAATTTTCTAGAAATATTGATACATAATAATTATGCTTGTTGAAATGAAGGGAAAAAGAAAGACACTGCTTGAGTTGGTAGTACATAAATAAAGAAAAAGAAATGTTCTTTTTTTGAGTAATTTAAGTATGCTTAAAAAATTGAACACTATATAATCTGTATTATAAAGAAACAGCTTTGGTAATCATAGTTCAAATTAATAAATTATTCCACTTAATGCCTAAAATGAAATCATTTTAATTATCTATATTTTAATAACTATTAATTTCATCAAAATTACTACCATATTTTTCAGCATATAAGATGACCCCCTACTTTTCCTGTTAAAACATAGGGTTTTGGCTATATTTGCCATATAAGACTACCTCTATTTTAACTCACACCAAATGGAAACTAAATACGTAACAGAAAATGAGTAGAACTCTCAAAGTTTAACAGTATATGTTTAATAAAGCTAGATTTTGGAGTACTAACTATCATTTTACATTTGTCATTTGTAGTGAGCAACTGTGATTTTTTAAATTGTGGTCTACATTGAGAGCAAGGAGAGGGGGCTCCTCCAAGAGCAGCTGACTGGGGCACAGTGATTATAGGACAACTAGAGGGAGACAGAGTGCCTCTTCTCTGTTCCATAATAGCTGAACAGAGGAGTGACCATAGAAAAGTCACATACCCGGTGGCTGGATGAGATGCAAAGCTCAGTAACCTAGCTCTTCTGTGTGCCCTGAAAGATGAATCAGGACAAGTAGAGGACTGAGCACCAGAAAGCCACATACAAGTGATGACACCAGCAGCTAAATAGGATGCAGCGCTCAGTAGCTCAGCTCCTTTGTGTGCACTGAAAGATTAAGCATGACAAGCAGAGGACTGAGTGATGATGCCTGACAGCTGGATGGGATGCAGTAGTAAGAGGGGCTCAGTAAGTTTCAGCACAACGTATACCACCATATAAGACAACCACTGACTTTTAAGAAGTTTTGCATGGGTTAAATAAACTATGGATGTGAAAATTTGAAACATTTTGTACTTTATGTTGATTTCTTAAAAGTTTTTTTTTATATTGTTTTCTTGCGCACATTTGAAATAAATAAATAAATAAATTTAGAAAAATCATTTTATAGGCCAGAATATATGGTATATTCCATTGAATAATTCTATTCAAATTTTCTATTTATTTATTTAGGGTTTTGTTTGTTTGTTTGTTTTGGGTCACACCCGACAGTGCTCAGGGGTTACTCCTGGTTCCATGGTCAGAAATTGCTCCTGGCAGGCACGGGGGACAATATGGGCACCAGGATTTTTGATACACACCTGGCATGCTCAAGGTTACTTTCTCTATGCTTAGAAATTGTTAAGGGAATCGTATGGAAAGCGAGATTCAAACTGGGGTCAGCGATGTTGCAAGTTAAACACCCTACCCTACCTGCTGTGCTACAGTTCTGGTCCTTGTATTTAACTTTTTAATACTTCTGGTTGTGTCTCTTTTGCTCTGTGTAACACTGCATGTAGTACAAAATAAATAAGTGTTTCAACTATTTTAGAATATTTTCCTTCATTTTATTTTGTCTGAGATTTCTTTTTTTTATTTCTTTTTTAATTTTTTTTATTTTAACACCTTGATTACATACATAATTGTGTTTGGGTTTCAGTCATGTAAAGAACACCACCCATCAGCAGTGCAACGTTCCCATCACCATTGTCCCAAATCTCCTTCCTCCCACCCACCCCCCGCCTGTACTCTGGACAGGCTCTTCATTTCCCTCATATATTCTCATTATTAGGACAGTTCAAAATGTAGTTATTTCTCTAACTAAACTCATCACTATTTGTGGTGAGCTTCATGAGGTGAGCTGGAACTTCCAGCTCTTTTCTCTTTTGTGTCTGAAAATTATTATTATTTCAAGAATGTCTTTCATTTTTCTTAAAACCCACAGATGAGTGATACCATTCTGCGTATTTCTCTCTCTTTCTGACTTATTTCACTCAGCATGATAGATTCTATGTGCATCCATGTGTAGGAAAATTTCATGACTTCATTCCTTCTGACAGCTGCATAGTATTCCATTGCGTATATGTACCACAGTTTCTTTAGCCATTCGTCTGTTGAAGGGCATCCAGATTGTTTCCAGAGTCTTGCTATGGTAAATAGTGCTGCAATGAATATAGGTGTAAGGAAGGGGGTTTTGTATTGTATTTTTGTGTTCCTAGAGTATATTCCTAGGAGTGGTATAGCTGGATCATATGGGAGCTCGATTTCTAATTTCTGGAGGAATCTCCATATCGCTTTCCATAAAGGTTGAACTACACGGCATTCCCACCAGCAGTGGATAAAAGTTCCTTTCTCTCCACATCCCCGCCAACACTGTTTGTTCTCGTTCTTTGTGATGTGTGCCATTCTCTGTGGTGTGAGGTGGTACCTCATAGTTGTTTTGATTTGCATCTCTCTGAGGATTAGTGATGTGGAGCATTTTTTCATGTGTCTTTTGGCCATTTGTATTTCTTCCTTGTCAAAGTGTCTGTCCATTTCTTCTCCCCATTTTTTGATAGGATTAGATGTTTTTTTCTTGTAAAGTTCTGTCAGCGTCTTGTATATTTTGGAAATCAGCCCCTTATCTGATGGGTATTGGGTGAATAGTTTCTCCCACTCAGTGGGAGGCTCTTGTATCCTGGGCGCTATTTCCTTTGAGGTGCAGAAGCTTCTCAGCTTAATATACTCCCACCTATTAATATCTGCTTTCACCTGCTTGGAGAGTGCATTTTCCTCCTTGAATATGCTTGTAGTCTCAATGTTCTGCAGTGTTTTGCCTACGT
>PVKC010012289.1:0-23901 GCA_004027635.1 Crocidura indochinensis
ATGCAGAAGGAAAGTGGTTCTAATTCTGGCATCCCACATGGCCCTCTGAGCCTGCCAGGAGCGATTTCTGAGCGAAGAGTCAGGAGTAACCCTTGAGCGCCGCCGGGTGTGATCCAAAACACAAACAAACAAAAAACCCAAAAAAGAATAGTTGAAAAATATTTTAGCTACCAAGAATTAATGTTGTCTGAAAAGAAAATACAATCCAAATAAGCTAAGCATCCAATAGGACTACTAATTATAAAAACCAATTAATTCCTAAGAGATAATACTAGCTAGACATAAAAAGTGAGGTCCAAGAAAAAAATTTCATATGAAAAAATACAATTTAGGGCACAGAGAGATAACAGTGGGTAAGGCATTTGTCTTGCACATAGCCAACCCAGGAATGATCCTTGGGACCCCATATGGTCCCCCATCCCCATGCCCTGTCAATAGTGATTCCTGATCATCAATGGATATGGTCCAAAAACAAAAACAAAATAAAATAAGATTTTTTTTTTTTTGAGAGCGACACCAGCAGTGCTTAGAGCTTACTTGTGGCCCTGTATACTGGATTCACTTCTGTTGGGCTCCAGGGACATATGATATGCCAGATCAAATCTGGGTAAGACATATGCAAGGCAAGTGCACTATACAATCATTCTGGTCCTCCCCCCCAACAAAACAAATGGAATGAAAAAAAGCAAACAAACAAAAAAACAATTACCGTATATATTTACTTGAGTATAAGCCAATCCCCCAATTTTACCCTGAAAACTTAGTGATTTAATATAAGCTGAGGTGGAAAATATAGCAGCCACTAGTAAATTTCAAAAATAAAAATATATACCCAAAACAATTAAAATAATTGAGAAATCAGTAGGTTAAATGTCTTCCAATATTTATTACTAATGAAAAACTGTAAAATCAGAATAGCTTTAAAACTTTAAATAAAGAGCAGAAAACCATAGTTTAATGGGTAATCAAACTAAATCACAAAGGTTAAAATCCTTCAAAACTGGATTCCTCCTCCTCCTCCTCCTCCTCCTTCTCCTCCTCCACATCTGTATGTCCAAACAGAGCTTCAGTTGTATCTAATGTGAGGGTATCAGTGTATCAGCATAGACATTGTCATCATCACTGAGTTTGCAGATATCATCATCACCACTGTCGTTCTCATAGAAAGAGCAGAATATTGTGGGTTAATAGTTCAGTGGCATACAGTTCAGTTCAGCTTCGACTTGTGAACTGAAGCACTGCCCTCTCTAGCAGATGGCAGAAGACGACTGGAGACAACGTACATTTGATTCCCTGCATGTGCACCTAATCAAATAACCTGTATGACTCGAGTATAAGCTGAGTTTGGGATTTTCGGCACAAATTTTGTGCTGGAAAAACTCTGCTTATACTTGAGTATATAGGTAAGTGTCAACAGTGTTGGATACTGTTCCAGAAACAGAAACTTTTATTTTCTTTTTGCTTTTGAGCCACATCCATTGACGCTCAGGAGTTATTCCTGGCTATGAACTCAGAAATCGCTCCTGGCTTGGGGGACCATATGGGAACGAGGGAGATGGAACCCAGATCTGTTCTGGGTCAGCCGTGCGCAAGGCAAATGCCCTACTGCTGTGCTATCGCTCTGGCCCCAGATCACATACTTAAGAATAAAACAGAGAATAAGGCACTTGCAGTATGCAACATACTTAGGTTTGATCTCTGGCACTGCTTATGTACCTCCAGGAGTAAGCCCTGAGCTCACAGCCAAAAGTAAGTCTTGAGCACAGCCAGATAAGGCATTTTCCCCAATAATATAACAAAATGAAGGTATCAGGGATGTGGCTTATGTGGTAGAGAACATGCCTAATGTGTGAGGTCTTGAGGTTGGCCCAGGGCATGTTCCCCTACCTAGCCCCATTCCATCCCACCCCAAACACAGCTGGGAGTGACCACTATTTGAGAAAAGAGTAGAATAGAAAAAAACCTGAAAGCTTGCACCATTTAAATGAAGAAAAAAAAACCTGCTCACATATTTTGGTAAATAATGTATTTTCACTAAGAATTTTCTGGTGGAAATGGAAGAGATGATTTTGTTTTCTTCTGGCTTATTTGTATTTATGCACTTAATAACAAAAATTCTGACAGAAAACTTGTGTTTCTATTCGCAGTTTCTGTGCGCAAAAGAAGAAAATGTATTAGGATTCAGGGCTGATTCAGCTTTGCTTAGACAAAACTTACAAATTATTTACCAGATGACTGCCTCTCCAGTTTTTAGAGCCACGTTCAATACTCTGTATAGCGAATTAGTTCTCTATAACTGTCTGAAATATTTTGAGAAATGAATTATTAAGGATATTAACAAATTAGTAAATTGAATTAAAAGGCCATCTTGACCTGCTGTATAATATATATCCCATGAATCCCTTAAAATAGCTTTTGTGCTATTGATGACATAAAAGCATACTTCTACCCAAAGATCTCAAGTTTGACTTCCTGATTATAGGTTTAGAGTCATGAAGGGCTCTACAACAGGTAGAAAACAAGCAAACCAGACAGAAGCACATGTCCTAGCCAACTCAGTAGCAAGACCTAAACTCATCTAGTGCAGCAGTGGATGAAGATTTCATAAAAAGCATCTAGAATCTGGGAAAAGTATGTGAAGGAGGGTATGTGAAGAGGGTCAAATTACTGAAATGAAGCTTTCAGAAAAGTTACTTTAACTGCATCTAAGATGGGCCAGAGCAATGTCTACGGGCAAGGCATTTTCTTTGAATATGGCTACCTTGGGTTTAACACCCAGTGTCCCATATGGTTCCCAAGTCCGCTAGTAGTGATTACTGAATGTAAAGCCAGGATTAACCCTAAGCATCAATGCATCGCACCCCCCCCCCAACAAAATTAAATGAAGTTATCTCAGATGAAGTATCTCATGATACTATCTCAGATATCTCATGATATCTTAGGCTTATTTGTGGATTCAGGTTCTTTGTCAGGGAGAGCACATCATTAATCGCCCCTGCAGAGGAACTTTACAACTCTGGTATAAAGGGAACTTATGTAAACGTAAATGTTGCTATAGGAAGGACTCCAAGGATCCAGTATGTCTAGATTCAAGAAAAAGCATGGATGATTACAGTGAATGGAGACAGAGTTTCAGTCATGCAAATAGCATTTCACATTTCTTTCTCCACCAGTGCCTATGGAAGTACACCCCAAAGACATCTCCTTCGAAATTATAAGGACACCAGCATTATAGAAATGTCACCACTTAAAATTGCTACCTTAAAATTGTCCCTAAACCAAGGCAAAGAGATCCTGCCAGTTGCAGAGACACCTAACTTTTACCCCATCATTCTATGGAAGCTGCTATATATATATATATATATATAACATATATATAGTATAAGGTTATATATAACCTGCTCTCTGTGTTGCTAAATCCACCACTGGACAACTCTCAGTGTTCAGTCTGAAGCAGCAAAGTCGACTCATGCAACAGGTTCTGCATAAGTTTTCTATGACAGTCACCATTCAGCTCAGGAAGTTCTACTCTTTTGGTCTCTCCATTGCCTATAATCTGTATACATTGGACACTAAAGACTTGGTTTAAGATAGTTTGAACACTAAAACCTGCATGCCCACTGGGCCCTAAGTTTTATGATCGAAACCCAGGCCAATTTTCCAGTTCTCTTTTGAATGGCTCATCAGTACCTCTATTTTAAAAGGTCTGGACAATTTCTTCCAAAGAAATAATACCAGTTTCTGTACAGGACAAAGAGCAGTACCAACCAGTCACTAGGGCGGGGCACTTAAGTTCATATGCAGGGGGCCAGAACGGTGGCCTGGAGCAATAAGACATCTGTCTGCCTTGCCAGAGTTAGCCTAGAAAGGACCCGGTTCAATCCCCCAAAGTCCCAAATGGCCCACCAAGCCAGAAGCGCAGAGCCAGGAGTAACCCCTGAGCGTAACCAGGTGTGCCCACCCCCACCCCCAAAAAAAAGATTCATATGCAGGTGGGTGGTTTCACCCGCTCACTACCATGTCCAAGTGACAGCCATATTCTGCCAGTTTCAACACAGCATCACAAACCCATCTGCTCATTTGCAGTCAAACCAGCGACAGTCAGTATTCCTCTGGCCTGGGCCTGAAGTAGGTCTTGCCTCAAGTCTAGCTCCACAGAACAGGAGAGGGGGAGGGAGCCTTGCCATTCTAATTATTCCACTTCTGCGATTTCTGGCTGTTCTGCAGACAAAATTCACAAACTCTATCATGAACCCCATTGCTCACCTATGCTCTAACCTTTGCTAAGGGTCTTCATAGTATAGCAATGGCCTTTACAGACCAATCAACTTCGTATTCAGGACCAGATGTACAGTTCTATCATTCAATACTGAGGAAAAACTCCTTCCAGGTTCTTCTTTGGCCTCTTGAAATAAAGCATGGTCAAAAGTATCTCCTCCCTCACGAAGCTCTACTTCCACTGAAGCTGAACTATACAAAGAATTGTGCCAGCCTGTTGAGGACTGTGTGTGCACTTTAATGGCAGATCTGCAACACCTACCAGTGTGTCTAGCATATACAAAGCTCATGAAAAACATTTATTGTTTGATCATTTATTCACTGACTCAACGTGACAAATGCATTTAAAAAAAACAAGCAGAGAGCATATGTTAAATGTCAACTACAAGATAAAGAGGCGGTAAGAGAACTCAGGAGAGGAAGGAAGAATGATCTGGGACTTGAATTGGATGAAGAGTCTGAAATACGAATACTCCTGATGGTAATGGTGATGATGGTGACAGTTATCATTTACAGAGAAGTTTTAAGTGTTACACAGAATGCTCAGCAATGGAATAATAATCACAGCCATGTGAACTGCTGCTGTTAGCTGAGTTCTTAAGTCAATATTTAAACTGCACTAAATACTTCACATGTATCAAGTCATTCTATCCTATCACAACCTAATAAGGTAAGGGATCAATTAAGATATCCATTTTTCAGTTGGGCGAGGTGTAGCCAGAGGGTTCAAGAACATCCTTAAGGTGGCACAGCAGTAAGGAATGAACCATAGCTTGACTTGAGTGATCTGAAGAAATGCTAGTAATAACACTATACTGTCCATAAATATGTCTCTTCCAGTTGCATTCTTTAGCTTAGTAGAAGTCATTAGGATAGTCAACTCTGCAGCTAGAAACCTAGACAAACTTTTCCAAACACAATTTCAAAGTGCTTTTTAGATCATCTCCTGGTAAGTCAAATTAAAACAAAGTCTGTAAGAGCTTGGGGGCCAGAAAGATAGTATGAAAGTTAAAATGCGGATCCTACCCAGTTGAACAACTTGATACACACAGTTCCAAGCACCACCAGGAGTGAAGTCTGAACAGAGAGCCAGAAGTAGGCCATGTGCTCTTTTGGGTGTGGTCCCCGAGCCCCAACCCCACTCCGCCCAGAAATTTTCCCTTCTTTCTGGGTTTAGAAACTAGAAATCAATGTATGCATGCCATCTGGAGAACAATTACTAATCAATACATCAACAAGGACAAAAATCACGGTAATCAGTGATTATGTTGGGAATGTAAATTGGTGCAACCATTTTGGAAAATGGTATGAAGTGTTCTCAAGAAGGAAGCTAAAGATAGAGCTTCCACATGACTCAGCAATACCACTTTTGGTTATCTATTTGAAGAGTGTAAAAAAAACACAAAACATTATATGCATCTCAACATTTATTACAGTTGTTTAGATTTACAGTAGTTTAAAATGTGGAAGCACTCATTGACAGATAGTAAGATAACTAAGGTGTATAAGTAAATGAATTTTTTCATTTGCAATAAAAAGGAGGGAGGGGGTAATTTGAAACAAAATAAAATTGGAAAGAAAATTGCAAGTCTTCAATCCTGCATGCACTATAATATGAAACTAATGAAGAGACAAAATAAAAAGACAACAACAGAACTCAGCTCACCTGAGAAGAGGATGGGGGTAGAAAAACAAAAAAGAGAACTTGCTTGTTATTTAACTTATTATTGTAAAATTCAAGAATAGAAAATGTCCCAATTACTTCTGCTTTCTTATTGTTTGGAGAGCTAATAAAATGAGGCATTTTGAAAATGACTGGAGCATAACTGACAAAGCCCAGAGCAGATCACATGCTTCACCATCCTCAAGAAAACTAGTGGTTTGTTTTGCCAACATTCCTCACTGAATTGGGAGTGAAACTGCAGAATCCCAAAAAGACATCATCTAGTTACCACTGCAGAGATAAACTGATTCTTAGTTCTTGAAACATTGAGAATAACATACAGAGCCATTTCTTCTATGACAACTGGCAAATGAACAATAATAATATGTGGCTATGCCACATATTATTGGTTATTGTATATTGGTTATTCTAAAGCAAGTGGGACAGGCCAGCAACCAGACCTCTAAGATCTTTCTTTTTTGGGGGGGTGGGGGTGGGGTGGGGGGATACCCAAGGGTTCTCAGGACTTACTCCTAGTTCTGTGCTCAATGATCACTCCTAGTTGGACTTGAGGGACCATATTGGGTGTTAAAGATTAAACTGGGTTGGATGATTACAATATAAGCTCCCTACCTGATGTACTACTATTACTACTGATCCAGATCTAAGATTCATTTCTAATCAAGGAAAATTCCAGTTATCAAACTTGTTTTCCTAAGAAAAAAAATGCAATTATATAAATGTTGAAAAAGCATGATCAGAAAGTATGGTCACAAGGAATTGTACAGTCCAAGAGGATGAAGAACTTGGAGTGGTGGGAGGGAGAGACTGTGATGAGATAGAAAATAAAGAGGGTTTTAGAGAGGGTAGAGTGTCTGAGCATGCTGCAGTCATATACAAGCACTAAAAGACACAAGACAGGTCTTGCTCAAAATTCAAAACTGTGATATAGCTTAACAGAGCTTATATTCCAGGCACAGACCAAACCTGTCACTGCATTAGGAATTCGAACATTTCTTCTCAGAATACCATTTCTTAAGTAACAGAGGCTCTAATGCAATGGGGCATCAAAGCAACCCTGAGCTCTGGTTTAAGTAGATTCGTCTGAACATTCATACTGCAAGGAAGGTCTGAAATTCTGTGCAGCATATTCTGTAGGGAGTAAGTAGAAGCATGCTAAATAAAGCCTTAAAATACAAATAAGCAGAATGTCTATGTCAGTAAAATGACTTACTTTGGGATGTTTATATAAGCAACAGCCACAGGACAAAATGAGTTCAAATGAGGCCTAAGCAGTGTTCTGATGGTAAATTGGAAAGTGAGCTGTGACTGAGTAAAAATATTTCCACTTTTATCACATCATACAGCAGCTATAGGACAGTTCAGACAATCTACTCACACACCTGAAATTGGGAATTTCATCATGTGCCTTCACAATCCTTTTGCACATATTTAGCTGAGCCTATTATGGGTTCATTTACTCAGCTGGAATCTATTAAATGGAATCGCAGAACAATATCCATCTGCACCCAGAAAAAGGGAAAGAAAGGAGGTGCCTGGACCAGTTACAACAGAATTCAGGCTAGTGGCAGCTCTCTTTGAAAGGGGCCACTTAGCAAAAAATGTTCCTAGACACTCAATTTCCTTTCTTATTTCCTTAAACAAAGAGTTCGTGGGATTGAAATGATAGTATAGCCTTGCATGTGGCTGATCGAAGTTGAATCTCTAGTATCCCATATAGTCCTAAGCACCAATAGCAGTGACCTCTGAATGCCAAGCAAGGGGAAAGCACTGAACACTGGTAGGTGTGGTCCAAAACAAAAACAAAAATCCTCACAGGTCATGGAACATAGATGAAAAAAACTAAGACTGTTTTTAAGGGGCTATTTGTATTCCTCCCATGTTTGAAGTGACCACTAAAAAAGGAATCAAAATGGTGGAACTAGGAAGATTTGGTACTAGGTAAACATCCTGAAAATAGATTTCACTGCAGTGACACATCAAATTTATGATAATTTTGAAAAGAATTTTATTATAAGAAGTAACAAATGTCCACTACCTAATATACAAATATCTCCAGGCAATCACCATATTTCTATGAAGGTGCTGACTTATAACATTGGGACTCAGCCAACAAATGTCAAAACACAGTGTGGTGCCCTATCTTCAATGTTCATTCCCTCTTCTGCCACCTGCTATGGTGCCAGAAATTTCCAAAACAAAAGTCTGCTGGTGAACAGAAATGGTAAACCAGTTAAGGGGTAGGTGCTGAATAAACCACGTGACAAATCCCGGGGCCATTCATTTTAGCACTTTCACAACAGCTCTGCACATTTCCACGGATAGTATAAGAACAAAATATTTTCCAAGCAAATAATTAAATGATCTCTTATAGTCTATGTTCCAAATGGTTGTGGATTTCCCTCTTGTTGTTGCAACTGCTTGCCCTATTAAAAATAATTTTCAACCAAGTAGCATCAGGGCTCTCATACAACTATAAAAAGAACAAATCATATTTTATTCTAATCAAGTCATGCGATAACCAGAAAGATATTAAAATTCATTTAAAGACCATGTGAAATCTGTCTCTCTCTTCCTCTCTCTCTCTTCCTCTCTCTCTCTCTCTCTCTCTCTCTCTCTCTCTCTCTCTTCCCCCTCCACCCCCTCCACTAAAGTTGAAATGAATTTGCTAAGGATGCAAAACTGTAGAGTGAAAATTTGAAGTCATTTATTTCCCAAGATGGAAAGTAATTGTACCTATACAGGATGGACCACATTTGGACAAAGAAAAATTGTTAGCAGTTCCATTAGGCCGTCACAAGTAGAATTTTCTCTCTGCAATGGTGGAAACCAGTCAAGAAAAACAAAAATACAGACTTTTAAGATAATCCCAGATGATGCCACTGAAGCTCTCCAGGAAGAGGGGACTTCTCTGAGGCCTTTGTAGAATGGGAGTGGTAGATTCCCCTTTCTACCTGAAGGTACAGCAGCCCCCAGCAATACCCTCTGCCACAGACAAGACCCAGCTCCACTGAAACTCAACAAGCCCCTAAGACATCAAATTATTCCAGCCCCCTTAAAGCATAAACATAACTAGAACCAACTGTGCTGAGTGATGAAATTCAGTTCTGAAGAACATGACATCTTCTTCAAGCTATCATTCAGACATTTGTTTCATCCGAGGAACAGGTTTCTGTTGCACTCCCCTGGAAAACAGTATTACTTCCACATATTCTGAAGCAAAGGGAACAGCCCTCTAATCCTAGGAGCCTGAATGTGAAGGTGAAACCTAGGAGGATCTCACAAAACCAGGATAAACTATTCAGGATAAACTCTGAATAGAATTCAGGCAAGACTTTTGGGTGGTTTGGGTGGAGGAGCCAGACTGATTGTTCTACAGCCTAGAAGAAACTTCCAAGGAACTGGTACTAACATCACAGGGGCTGTGAGCCTCTATAGGAGGCTCTGCCTTTTTGTGTGGCAAAAATCCAACTGAAGAACCAGAAGACAGTATTGTGAGTAGGGTGTTTGCCTTGCATGTGACTGATTTGAGTTCAGCCCCCAGCTTTCCATGTGGTTCTGCCAGGAGTCATCTGAGAAGAATGCCAGAAGTAAGCCCTGAGCACTGCCATATGTGGACCCAACACCAAACTAAATACATAGATTTAAAAGAAACCCATCTCAATTAACTGCACATAGCAGTCCATTTCCAGTTCAAGAAATTCCAGGTGGATAGAAAAAGAAGAGAAGAAATTAGGACATAAATCAGTGACAGTCTGAGTTCCCAAATATAGGCAAGAAATAGGAAAATACCCAGAGTCTACCAAGGCACTAAACATGGATTGTCCACAAGGGCCTGTCCCTCTGGAGAGTAAGCTGAACACCTAATAAACTGGTTCTCACAAAGCTCTTGTGGGATGTTCTAAGGATGGCGAACAGCATGGGTTAGACCTGCCAGCAGAAACTCCTGCACTTGGCCACCCCAGCAGCCACAGAGATACACCTACTACAAGCACTAGCAAGAGAGAGAGAGAGAGAGAGAGAGAGAGAGAGAGAGAGAGAGAGAGAGAGAGAGAGAGAGAAACCTGAATAAGAGTCGACTTGACAGGACAATAGTAGTGGGAAAGACTCTAGAGACCAATGATCAATCAGAAAAGGGGCATCTGTGCCATCAAATTACCAAGGCTGAAAGAGGCTAATAACAGGAACTCTAGAATGTGGCAAGAAGAAAATCTAGACAGCTTATCAAAAGACATAGAAAAGAAGTGCTGGGCCTGGAGAGATAGCTCAGCGGCGTTTGCCTTGCAAACAGCCAATCCAGGACCTAAGGTGGTTGGTTCGAATCCTGGTGTCCCATATGGTCCCCCGTACCTGCCAGGAGCTATTTCTGAGCAGACAGTCAGGAGTAGACCCTGAGCACAGCCGGATGTGACCCCCCCCCAAAAAAAAAGAACTGCCATTTTATCTGACCATTTGACTGTCTGATCAACACACATCCATCCTGTGTTCCCTCCCACCATCAATTTTATTGATTCAATCTTAAATTGTCCTCTTAAGCATTAAGAGCCAGTTTTTAAAAAGCTAGTCAGTGTAGGCCCACCTACAATGCTGTCTGTCCTATCAGACCTCTCTGATAAAAAAAGTAAAAGGTATGTAGGGGTCTTGGGGGACAGGGGGACCATTTTAGGGGTGATGAGGGAGTTTGCTTTAGGGGTCTCTCCTGGTCAAATCATGTACTTTAAAAGGACACTTTGCTCCTTTATATTTCCAAGTTAGAATCCCATTGACTATGAGTCTTCATAGCCTAATAGAGTAAAAGGTACCTGAAAATCTCACTTAGTTACCCACCCAGTTAGTCTTTGGATTATTACTCCAGGCTTTGATTTACATGTACTTTTAGTGGTAATACTATGCATTCCAACAAATCCAGTCAGGAATAGAGGAGGTTAACAACGAATGTTTATACATTAGTAACATGAATAAGAAGCAAAAGTCCAGTGAAACATAGTGGCCATTAGCAAAAAAGAAAAGTAGGATTTCATGATCACATGATCACAAGCTATAAGAGAATAGCAGTGGAGTGGTGATAGTACAGTGTGTGTGATCCTTGCCTTGCATGGGTTCAATTACCAACATCCCATATGGTCCCCCAAGCAGTGCCAGGCATGATTCCTGAGTGCACAAACAGTAGTAGTAGTAATACCTGAACAGTGCTGGAAGGAGAAAGAGAGGAGCGAGGGGAGAGAGAGAGAGAGAGAGAGAGAGAGAGAGAGAGAGAGCAGGGTGAGAAGAGTGGGGGCAAGGAACAAGGAAAAGGGTGAAGGGAGAGGGGAGAGGATAGAGGCTAGAGGGGAGAGGAGAGAAGAGAGAACAGAGAATGTAGCAAACATTGATGAAATAAACAATTAACTGGCCTGCTGGTAGACTTCATACTGCATAATAAGCAAAAGATAGTTAGAGCAGGACAGCTTCTGGCACTGATCTGTTCCATTTGCGGACTTTTAGAATTGTCGGGGCGAAGTTAGGATGATGGCAGAAGCTCATTTTCTCTTGGTGTTTTAAACCAGTAAACTTGACAACATCCCTTGCACTAGAGAAGAAAAGAGAGAGAAAAGAGGAAGCAGAAGGTGAGGACGACACTCAGGTTTAGAGTACTGCTCATGCTGCAGTGGAAGAATAAATGTGGAGTTCCAGGAGTGAGGAGTTCAGTGCCTATAGGTTACAATCCACAGAGTGGGATCTCTCACACCTCAGACCTGTAATTGATTTGCCCAATCTACCAGAACAACTGTAAGCTACACACTGGCCCCATTTCACTATCTATATTGCACTATATCTGCAGGAGGTTGTATTTATTACAGAGCAGGCTGCAGCAGAAACAGTAATAAACCAGAGATAAGAAATAGTCTTATATTCTGACATGCTCAGTTCCATGTTTTGTACCATGCTAGGTAAGACAGGATCAAGACAAACTCACTCATAAAGAAAATGTGGATACACTAAGGTCAAATGCCACCACTGAACAAGCCTCCAAAATAAAATCGGATTACGTGTCAGGTCAATGGATTTCTGATTGTTTGATACTAAAAGTGTCCTCCTGGCTGGAAGAACTAACTGACCATACTGATAAGACAGCATTAGCCAGGACCTGGGACCTCCTACTTCTTCCGTATCCAAACAACAAAACAGGCAGCATTTCTTTTCCTTTAGGGTTACCCTGGAAACAGACACAAGAACTGCAGAAAAACTAAGTGCAACAAAGCTCTAACCCAAAGGAGGGGATCATTCAGATGGCATCACACATAGATGTCTTGGATCTTCAACCCAAAATAGGTAAACAATTGTGTCAAAAACCATCTGTACTAATAGAGACTACAAGCAATAAGTCACAACTTGGCAGGTATGGTGTTCTTGAAAAGTCCACCTGCAGGAATTCCTGATGCAGGCAGGGCGGCAGGAGACTTGGCTGAGTGTGTGGAGTACAGAGTCAGTAGCTGGGAAGCAGGAGGTCATTTGGTTTCTCTTGTACCCAATACCCTCTGAGCCATGTGCCCATATCCCCCTTTCCTCTCTACCATCAAGGAGCCTTTCCACTGGCTTAGTCTCCCACGGAGGCACTGAGACACATCTTGAGCCTTCAGAATCAGTATGCTTGTTTCTGTATGGTCAAGAGAATAGGTATGGACAATGATAGGACGCAAACTCAAGCAGTGCAAGGGGAAGAGGGAGAGACTGGAACACTTTCAGGCTCCTAGTCTCACTGCTGTGACCACACCCATTCCTGCTGGCACACTTCTTGAACGTATTTAGGAGACGAAAAATGAGGCACTTAGATGTCGCTCGAATCCCAAGGACGTGTATTACACACACATGGCAGTTCATAGTAAATTATTTTGGCAAGTTGTATTCTGTCAGTTTCATCTACCAGATCTGCAGTAGGGGGAGGGATGAAAGAAACCAATCGAGGGGGAAGCTCTCACTATAAATGATTAACAAAAAACATTAACAAGAACATTTTACAAACCCATTATATATGCATACACAACACTTCTGGAAGTTTTGTCTTCATCTGACAAAAAGCTAGATATGTGTGTGGCGCTTAGGCCTTCCCACCCATGCAACAAAGCTTACTAGTGTGCTCCTAGAGACTCCAAGCTTTGTCACCTCTTTTAAGACTTCATAGTCGTCCCCCCACCACCACCCCATGGCCCTACTTAACACAGGAAATGCCAGTGGGGGAAAACATACCCCATTATAGAGCCCCCCCGAAATTGAAGCAAAATAATGTGTCAGGAAGGTAGGCAAGGTCACCCTGACATCTATTTTGAAGGAACAGCTTCTTCATTTTCTCACTTGCTCAAGCTTTCCTCTTTTATTTATGTGGTAACGGGGAGATTTAACTGGCATTTATTTTTAAATAACTTAACAGCAACCCAATTTTGCAACAGTCAAGACAGAAGAGAATAAAGATGGCACAAAACTGGGCTACAGTTTGAGGAGAGGGGCATACACATAAAATGAAGACATGTTTCATAAGGCACCCCATATCCAGCCAATGAAAGCCAACCAAGCCAAACCCGCAAGTAAAGCACAAGTAGCAGGTCCCACGACCCCATGGTCACTATGCCGGCCAATTTCAAGCATCCAAGTTTTAGGGATACCACCTTTCTGACCATGGGATCTGGAAATGTGCTCCTCAGACCTAACGCAAGCCCCTCTTCCCAAGAGGGGTCAGCCTTATAGCTGCCTGGAATGTTATCTACCAGATGCTTTTGAGTGGGCATAGCTGAGGGCTAAAGAGCCTCTATTGTGTTTTCCAAAGTATCTCCCCATGGGGGAGATGGTGGTTTGGGCTAAATTCAGCAGTGCTCAGGGCTTACTCCTGGTTCTATGCTCAAGGATCAATTCTGGTGGAACTTGGGGGACACATGAGGTGCCAGGAAGTGAACCAGAATTGGTTGCCTACTAGCAAGCACCTTAACCCCTGCACACTCTCTCCCTAAACCTCCAAAGTAGGTGTTTTCAACTCATTTCACCAGTCTGTCCATAATTGCCTTTTGAATGGCAAATGTCACCACCAAAGCAGTGTTAAGGGGAAAGTGCTGACAGTGACAAGGCAGGGTCTAACCAACATGTAAACAGTAGCCCAGCAGGGAGGAGTCTACAGCATTATGCCATAACCCTGGGAGAAGTGCACCTGCTGAGAACAAATACACCCCTCCACCCCCTTAACAGCCAGGCAACAGGTTTCTAAGCTCCCTGGATGGCTGGCATTTTTGGACCATGCTCCTAAAACAGAGGCACAATGTAGAACTTGTAGGTAGAAGCTCAATTAATGGAGCAATGCTGCTCAACCTGTAATCCTTGGATGATGGCTATGGGAGAAAAAAAACTCAAGAGTCCTGTTGCTTGAAACCAACAGAATATTGTTCCTCTGCAGCAAGGGAACAAGGCAGACATGTCTATACTCAGGAATCACAAGAACAGGAACACCTAATGGGATAACAGACTTTTAAATTCATCTCTTCCAGGGTTCAGTTTCAGCCATGGAAGCTTTGGTTAATGTCAGTATTTGCTTGCAGGTGCCTAACATTTTCTAGCCCTTTCTTCCAACCCTTATGGCCCGGGATAGGAGGTCTTGGATGAAAGTTATATAAACAGCGTGTGTCCCACTCACACAGATTAAGTGGATGAACCTTCCTTGGACACCTCATCTCAATCAACTGCTGGTGAGTGGACTTCACTTCACATCATTACACAGGACATGGCTCCTGCCGTGTCATCACTATGGTCAACCATCTCCACTTTCTGCTGGGTTCACAGCTTTATTCTTGGTGCCTACAGAACTCAAGACACAGTGGGCATGCTGGAAATTCTTGCTGAAGGAAGAAAAAAATCCATTCCACTAACACAGTACCTATTCAGCTAAAGCCTGAATCACAGAGCTGGGGAGAAAACCACTTTGCTAATTAATCATTTGGCCTTTGTTTTGGGGGAAACTCAAAAATACTTGTATCATCTATCATTTGTTTTTATCATCTATCTCCCTTAACTCAAAGAATGTGTGCACATTTCTCCCACTTCCAGGTGGCCAGAAAAGGTGAGGAGGAAATGACATTAATACTTGAATGTGTCCTAAAACATATAATTGACCTTTTCCTGCCAGGACTACCCAATAACAGTGAGACTTAAAGAGGGACTTTAAAGAGGTAATTTTCGTTTTAAATACAAATGGGACTATCTATTTTATAATAATTTTAAAATGGAAAAGAAACATAGTAAGAGTTCACGTGATTAAAAGCGAGGAGGAGGTTTTAAATGTCCTAGTTTGATTTCTACTTTTACAGAATTTAAAACAGGATCTCCTCTCTTGTTGCAAAAGCAAAAACGCCCTGGAAAAATTCATTGCCGGTGTCAGAAACCAAACCCGTTATAGAAAACACACAAGCTAAAATCCTTTGGCGAATAAGCAGCCAACGTCTTGGCACCTGAGGCCACACAAGTTCCATTCAGGGACAGGACTCACCCCGGAGATGTCTGCCACACGGTGGATAGGCACTTCCTTCTTGCTATGCAATCCTTTGCCATTCTTAATAGCTCTGTAAAGGAAGGGGGAGGAAAAAACAATGATTCAAACACAAGCCACACCTAAAGGAGTGAGGGAATGGATAATCAGGAGAAGCAAGTCCTCAGCCTGGGAATCCACAAGCTGTGGAGTAACCAGTCTCTGCAAACACTTTGCAGGAGACTGACTCTTGACTACACACCCTGGCGCTCCTACACCCCTTTACCAGGATTTGGCTGTTAGTTCCAGCTAACTGCTGTACATGGTAATCAGAGAGAGCTCCAGAACCTGTTTCCAAATTAAAGGCATTGTTACCACATAAAGGAACAATCAGTTGGAAGCGCAAACTCCTAAGAAATAGAAGTAATGTTTCTTTCTGTCTTTAATCACATGAAACATTTTAAATGCAAAATATGTAGCCAGTGTTCCAATTCTAATGGAAATCAGTTCCTCTCAGGTAAAAAGATAAGTTGAATGGAATGAAGCACTATTGTAGTGACAAATCACTTAACAGTAGGGAAAAATTAACCAAATGCTAGAGTACTGCCTCTAAGTCCATTTTAATTAGCCAGGGACTTGGTCACACATCTAATTCTCAAGGTTGGCACCAGTCTCCTCACCTTATCCTCCAAATCCAATGGAAGACTAATGGTCATTCATTGTGACCACAAGAATGTAGGGGGCAAATTTGCCACTCTCCTAGATAATCTACTCCAGGCACTGTTGGCAGGTACACACAAGCAGGGTTGATTTAATATACAGCTTAAGAAACTAAGTCGCGCGCGCGCGCGCGCGCGCGCGCGCGCATATGTGCTACTAACCCTCAGGGCACACAAACAGGGACCATTTTGTATGTACTGATCTTAAGAAACTAAGGTGTGTGTATGTATCCCCTCAACAGTCAGAACTGTAGCCACTCCTCAAGGCTCACTCTCATTTCTTTCTTGGGTGGTGGGGTTGGGGGAAGAGTTAGGTCATACCCAGTGATGTACAGTGATTACTCCTGGCTCTGCACTCAGGACTCTCACCCGGTGTGCTTGGGGGACCATACGGGACACTTATGGGGGTTGAATAAGGGACATAAGCAAGTTGAATCCGAGTTGTCTGCCAACACCTTACTTACTATACTGTCTCTTGAGCCTATCAAAGTCTCATTTCTAAATCAAACCCAACACATCTCACTGCATAATCAGTCAGGGCAGAATCTATGCCAACCCTTTCAATGCCATCCACCCCACCCCCAACAAAAAAGATACTTATTTTGGGGTGAGATCATTATGTAAAGCTTGTTTTCTTTGGAGAAAAATGTGCCAGAATTACTTGCAAACAGGGTGCAAGGATTATACAAATATACAATGGCGACAATGATGCTGGGAAAATGATAAACCAATTTGTGGGGGCAGCTCAGTGCAAAGGGGATCTAGTCCCATTCTGTACACACTCAGGCCCCCTCCTCTATCCCAGAAGATCTCTCTCTTTCTCTCAACTGATTAGAAATTGCTATAGATGGGGCCGGAGAGATAGCATGGATGTAAGGCGTTTGCCTCATATGCAGAAGGACGGTAATTCGAATCCTGGTATCCCATATGGTCCCCCAAGCCTTTCAGGAGCGATTTCTGAGCCAGGAGTAACCCTGAGTGCTGCCAGGTATGACCCAAAAGCAAAAGCCAAAAAAAAAAAAAAAAATTGCTACTGAGTCTGGAAGATAGCACAAGGGTAGGGTGTCTGCCTTGCAAGTGGCCTACCCAGGACCAATAGTGGTTTGAATCCCAGCATCACATATGGTCCCCCATGCCTGCCAGGAGCGATTTCTGAGCACAGAGCCAGGAGTAACCCCTGAGTGCTGCCATGAAAACCAAAAACAAATAAACCAAAAAAAAAAATTGCTGAGTCGGAGAGATAGCATGGAGGTAGGGCATTTGCCTTGCATGCAGAAGAATGGTGGTTCGAATCCTGACATCCCATATGGTCCCTTGAGACTGTCAGGAGCAATTTCTGAGCACAGAGTCAGGAGTAGGTGTTTTTGGGTGTGACCCAAAAACAAAAACAAACAAAAAATTGCTCCCATTTAGACACAAGAAACAAAACCTTCCTTCTGAAATCTATTTTCTACGACCTCTATAGTGACAGTAGAAATCAGAAAACAGAATTAATGAGAGAGCAGAGGCTCAGCCCCTTACTTGGAGCAGAAGTACACAGGGGAGGGCATAGCTTCTCCTGAACTTGCTAGAATCAAGAGCTTCTGCTTTAGAATCTTGCCAGGACCTCCAGGAGGTGGTGTCCTCACTGCTGTGAATGATCACAGGCCTTAGCTACTTCTAAAGGTTTGAATCTTCTCTGGGATCTGCAGGCCAAGGGCAGAGAAGAGGTTGCTTTTTTATGGAAAAGCCACGGCTGGGAAAGAGATCACCAAAAGATCCAACTAGGCCAATTCTTAAAGTCTTGCCACCATTTTCTGCCACCAGTAGGTTCTCCCAAGTTTGCTCTCATAAACTCTAAGCTGCAATGGTGTGAGGAGAAGCAGAGAAACTAAACTCTCCCCTTCCTACAAGGTCAGGCCTGCTATAGCCCAGCAGGTCCTCTAAGGGCAGAAAGGCCTCCATTTTGATTTTCTTTGAACCACAAGGACAACCAAAATAAATGGCTCTGCCCTCTAAACAGATGAGTTCATGGGAGAGCACGGTTCCACTCTGGCCTTTCCTGGGGGCTGCAAAGCAGTTCACAGACTGTGTGGGGGAAGTAGAATGAGTCTGAGCAGTAAGGAAGCAAATGGAAGTCTTGAGGCAAAGGCAGCAAATAAAACTAAAATGCTGCTTTATATCTGTGACCCCAAAGCGGCTCTGTGCTATATAAGCATAAACCCAGATATTCACCCAAATTCAAGATACTCCACAAAGGAGTCAGAAAATATGGCAATGTGGTACAAAGGACATTGGAAACCAAACAGATTTTCTATACTAGAATCTTGATATTATTTCAAATTTAGATTTAAATATATCTACATAACTATAGATCTGTATCTTTACTTATATAAGCCATAACCACTTCAACATTCTCCTGTGTCTACTCATGCACATGCATGTGCGTACGCGCGCACACGCACACAGACACACACACACCTCTCTTTAAGTAAGTTTAATATCAGACTGGTTGCAAAGCCTGGGGATCTCAGATACTGACTAAATAATCTGATCCAGCTGTGTTTAAGTGTGCTGAGACCCTGGGCTGGGGCTGCAGCCCACACTGCAGAAGAAATGACCTGGGAGTGCGGTCTACCCAAAAGGTCTCCCTCAGAATGACCTAAGTCTGACAACCAAAGCTGCTCAGAAGGAACTTCTGAGTATAGGAACCCACACATGCATCTAATGGAACAGAGTCAATGCCAAGAGCGGATTTCTTGCCAAGAGGAATCTTTGTGGACCTTTGTCACAATACCCCACAGGGATGCCGACTGGCCTCTGATAGCTTCATATGTGGTTAGGAGGGGACTGCAGATTCTGGGTTATGCCTTGTCACTGCTGCTCAGTGGGGCCACCCTCTAGCTTATGTAACTGGGCTCTCTCCTCTCTCTCTCTCTCTCTCTCTCTCTCTCTCCTCTCTCTCTCCTCTCTCTCTCTCTCTCTCTTCTCTCTCTCTCTCTCTCTCTCTCTCTCTCTCTCTCTCTCTCTCTCTCTCTCTCAGCTCAGGTTTGCTTCCACTGATACCTGCTCCACAAAGGAGACAAGGCCTCCCCTCCCCACACTCTCTTTCCCTTCTCCCTGCAGGCTGCAGCCACAGCTCAACATCCCTTTTCATTAAGCAAGGAATGAAACTCCTGACTTCTAAACTCCTCCTGCTGTGTCTGCTTAATAGCTGCTTTCTCACAAAGGCAGGCTGGTGCTCTGGCCAGCCAGGAGAAAGGAAGCAGCAGGGCAGAACGCAGCCTGCTCCTCTCAGAGGCTTTCTTTTCCAAGCAAAGGCTGTACAAAGACCAGAGGTGTCAATAATGGACAGAGATCATCCCCAGCCAGGAAAAGCGAGTACATGTCCACAGACATGCGAAGGGCTAACAGGCCAGAGGAGGGATAGAAGTTCAGCTTCCGAAGTTTCTAGAAGCTATGGCATGGGAAAGAAACTCCATCTAGACCACTCTTCAAATGGCAGTGGGCAGGGCTGGATCAATAGTACAGAGGGTAGGATATTTAACTTGCACACAGGTGACCTGGATTTGATCCCTGAAACCCTATATTCCCCAGTGTAACATCAAGAGTGATTCCTGAGTGAGGAACCAGGAGTAATCCCTGGGTATTACAGGTGTGGCCTAAAAACTAAAAGTAAAAGAAAAAGCAAAACAAACAAACAAAAAACTACCCCCCCCAAAATACCAGAAAAAAAACAAAGATAAAAAAAAATAGTATAATAGAGTGCAAGCTTTGCATGCAGAAGACCAAGGCTTGCTCCTTAAGCACTGCCAACAAGTGACACCTGAGTTCTAGACAGGAGTAAGCCCTGAGGACCATCAGGTATTCAACAACAGGCCTGCAAAAAATGTAATAAAAAACCCAGCAAACTGAAATTCTCATCTATAAGACACTTTCCTACTAAAAAAAAAAAAAAAAGCCAATATTGGTAAGGCAGGTAAAGGTGCCTTGCCTTTAAAATGAGCTTGCCTTATTCCCTCAACACAACAGGATGAGAGCCTCAGCAGACTTTATTCAAGAGGAATATCCCCCCAGATTTTGGGGGCTGTCATCTCCAAGACACAGGCCTTAGTAACAGATACATAATAGCAGTTCATCTTGTGCCAACGGGCCATGACACTGATTCCAATTCAATGATGGTAGATGGCTATTCTGAACAAAGATTGTTTTTGTGAGGTAAAAGAAAGTCAAAGGACTTATTGTTAGATTCAACCACTACCCAATCACAAAACAGTTAGCACACCAGGAATTCTTAACCTGGGGTCCTAGGTTGCTCCTACTAAGATGCTTAGGAGCTATCTATGTACTGTTCCGAAATGCCTCCATAATTCTCTTTGAGTATTTTTCGGGGAAAATACTCAAACTTTCTCTGAGGAAACTGCATTTTCACAAAAATTACCTACTACTTTAGTTTTTTTGTTTTTGTTTTTGTTTTTCTTTTTGGTTTTTGGGCCACACCCAGTGACGCTCAGGGGTTACTCCTGGCTATGCGCTCAGAAATCGCTCCTGGCGTGGGGGACAGCCAGTGACACTCAGGGGTTACTCCTGGCTATGCGCTCAGAAATCGCTCCTGGCTTGGGGGACCATATGGGAAACCGGGGTATCGAACCATGGTCCGTCCTAGGCTAGCGCAGGCAAGGCAGGCACCTTACCTCCAGCGCCACCGCCCGGCCCCTTTACTTTTGTTTTTAAAAAGCCTGGGGTTGCTTGGGGACCACACAGGGCAACCACTGAGCCATATTCCCAGCCCCCAGAGAAACTGTGTGGAGAAAACAAAGTGAGCAGGAGCAGAAACGGCCTCAATGGAGAAGTAGGTGGCAGGGAAATGAAGAGAAGAGGGTATAGATCTGAGCACAAACCTGTAAACTCATAGCAATACCTGTAAATTCTCTGTAATGATGATTCTTTGGAAACAGGAACCAAAATGGTCCTTAACACTGCAAGCTTGAATGCCTACATCCAAAATGAATGTCCTGCCTAACTGTGCTCACTTGACCTTCTGTAACTCTCTAGGGCCCAGCCCTCAGCAACTGTTTCCAAGATAACATCAGAATCACTTAACCAGGTTCACTCAGCCCTTTAGCCACTGGACAACTTTCTGATCCAACATTGTACACCATTGCCAATGGCTTCTTCATAAAAACCACTTCCACTATTCTGTTCCTGATGGAGCCCTCAAGTTAAAAACTAGCAAATGGAAATTCTAATACATGACTCCCAGGATCTCAGTGTGCCTTGATATGAGGCCGCAGGAGTCCTCCTCAGAATCCACTTAGGCCCATTTTCTCCTACACCCTTCCACATAAGCATTCTATTAGGGACAGCATTTTACAATGAAAAGGATCACAGCTGATCTCTAGATGCCACTTCACGCCAACCACAAAGTCATTGGCTGGTCAACTCAGGGGTCTCAAGTAAGGGGCACCTTCAATGTTTTCTTGAACTATGGGTTACCATAAGAATCAGGGGGGGAGGGGCAGGAGACAGCACAACAGTAGGGCATTTGTCTTACATGCAGAAGATTCAGAACTGAAGGTGGTTTGAATCCTGGCATCCCATATGGTCCCCTGTGCCTACTAGGAGTGATTTCTTAGTGCAGAGCCAGGAGTAATCCCTGACTGCCGCCTGGGTGTGACCCAAAAACCAAAAATCAAAACAAAAAACAAAAGAATCACAGGGGGAGGTCTATATCCAAGAATGACAATCCATAGGCTTCAAAATGTTACATAGCTTACCAAATTTTTCTAAATTTGGTTCTAAATTTTTCTAAATTTGGTTCCAAAATTTTTTTATGAACCTTTTTTTTTGGTTTTTAGTTTTTGGGTCACACCCGGTGATGCTCAGGGGTTACTCCTGGCTATGCACTTAGAAGTCGCTCCTGGCTTGGGGGACCATATGGGAATCGGGGACTGAACCATGGTCCGCCCTAGGCTTGTGCAGGCAAGGCAGGCACCTTACCTCTAGCGTCACCGCCTGGCCCCTTTTATGAACTTTTTAAGTAGTTACATCTTTAAGAATATCAAGACATGTTGCATGCAGCCAACTTGGGTTCAATTCCCAGCATCCGATATGGGCCCTCTCCTAAGTCCACCAAGAGGAAGTTCTGAGTACAGAGCCAGGAATAACCCCTGAGCACTGCTGGATGGTGTCCCAAACAAAAATAAAATAAACAAAAAGAGTTCAGGGTGAAGACTGCATGAATAAGACCCCAGTTCAAACAGTGGTATCACATGTGATCCACTGAACACTTTGAGAAAGCACAGAGCCAGAATTAAATTCCTAAGTACAACCAGGTATGTGCCCAAACTGCTTGCCCCCCCACAATCCCCAAAGCATTATAGGGTTGAGAATGTGGCTGAATGGCAAAAACTCTACCTTGTTCAATTCCTCCCACTCCCACAAAGTCAGTGCCTTTATCCCTGTTGTTTCAATGGCCTACCATACTTTGAAATGGTAGAAGTAGATATGTTAGTATCTCTCTGTCCAACGTGCAATTATAAAATTTTCAAAATTTATCAGGTATTACTCCACTTATACAGTTAAATTAGAATTCTGTCATTAATGTTTGCTTATGTACTTGACTTGTTCAATTATAATGTCTAGTAAAGCTGAAGAAACATCCAGTGAAGATGCCAGCATGTCTTTAGGGCTGCATGCACAATAAGGGACCTATTTCTGGTCTCAGGCATCCTGCTTTTCCTGAGCCTAATAGTATAGGGTCAGGAAGGGAGGAATACAGAGAGCTTTAGAATGAAAGCATAGCATGTGTCCTAGGACTAGGTAGGAAGATGGCAAGAGTCAGTGACCTCTGGCCATCATAAATACAAGAAAACCAAGTGGCAGAAATGTGTGACACTCCATTAGACAACAGAGAATAAATGAATGAGGTGAAAGTAAAAAAAAAAAATCCAACCTAGGGAGCCAGGAGGTGGTGCAGGAGGTAAGGTGCCTGCTGCCTTCCTGCGCTAGCCTAGGACGGACCACGGTTCGATCCCCCGGTTCCCATATGGTCCCCCGTGCCTGCCAGGAGCGACTTCTGAGCACAAAGCCAGGAGTAACCCCTGAGCGTCACTGGGTGTGGCCCCAAAACCAAAAAAAAAAAAAAAAAATCCAACCTAAAAGACAAAAACTGCACATAAAGAATGACTAACTTGCTAAACCCCTGAAATGTCTCTCATGGTGCTTTAGGTCATAATAAAGAAGATGGTGTTTCACCATCTTCACCAAAGACAGACATCAATGAAATGGAACCATGAGCCACAATTCCCTGAGCCTTTCTACTGGTTCCCCAAAGCTGGAGGAAGCCTTCAGCAGGAAGGGCCTGAATCTTGAGGATAAGACCCAAAGCAGGGGCAGGTGCAGAATGGTGAATGTGCAAGGATTCCGGCCATGTTTTCAAAAAGGATTGGAATTATAGGGAAGAAAGGCAGTAAAGTAGAGCACAGATTGAAAATGAGATTGCGTTCTTCAGACAAGGGGAGGTAAAGAGACTAATGTAATGAGTCAGAAGGTGTTTGGAGCTACTGAAGCATATAACAAGAAATATAGGACCATGGGGACAGAGCGATAGTGCAGCAGTAGGGCGTTAGCCTTGCACGAGGCTGCCCAGAATGGACGTGGGTTCTATCTTCGGCGCCCCCTATGGTCTCCCAGGTCAGGAAAGATTTCTGAATGCATAGTTGGGAGTAACCCCTGAATGTCACCAAGTGTGGCTT
>PVKC010012290.1:0-23898 GCA_004027635.1 Crocidura indochinensis
AAAACTAGAATAAAAAATTCTGGGCAAAATAAAAATAGAATAACTTTTGAAAATATCTAGATTTCATACAAGCAATAAAATTATTTTTATTTGTTATTTTTGGGGGATGACTCCTAGTAGTTGCCATGTTTACTCTTGGCTTTGTGCTCAAAGTGGGGCTCGAGAGACCTTATGTAATGTTGGGTTTGAATCTGGACTGGCTGCATGCAAGGTACACAGCTTACCTTGGTAAGCATACTACCTCTGGTTCGGAAATCATATTCACCTTGGAATTTTCAGAAAAGATTTTTTTTAATTCTATTAATTGTAGGAGTATAGATTTGGACTATCCTATTATTATACAGGCTTATTTCTTAGTTTGGTGCACAAGGATTACATATCATGGTCCTTCGTGGACTGACTATATGCAGTGCTAGAATGAAACTAGTATAGTCCCCTGTATCATATTTCTGACCAGAAAAAATGATTTTAAACTTAGACTCTTTGTGAATAATACCAATATCTTTAAAATACATAATGTAAAAATAACATTTTTCATTAAAATATTTAAATCTGCTCACAATTTCAGGAATGTAAAATATTGAAATATCCAATGACCATATCTGAGAATAAAAAATGTTGGAATACAGTTATCTTAGGACACTTTGTTTTAGAGATTCAGTGTTGCTACCAAGATGACTTAATGTGACATTTGATTCAAGTATTTTCATCTACTATATAAAGAAAATGCCATTCATAAATAGGCAAACTTTTCCACAGTATTAATTATTTTATCTCAAAATTGAGTTATAAAAATTTAAAATATTAAGTGTTTTTTACATTCAAAATACAATAATTTTGGATGAAACACCTACTAACTACTGATACATTTAAGTGAATTTCTAGAAAAACTGCTCACCAATCACAGTTGAGAATACATTTCATAATCTATATAATTTGCATATAGTGCAATGAACTGTCTTCTAACAAGCATGTTATGTTCGGTAATTTTATTGCACACTAAGATATGTTTTTATTCAACATGTTTTTGGGAAACATAGAAGATTTATACTTTCAACTCCATAACAAGGAAAAGATGTTTTTCTAAACAAAAACATTTGCAAATTAATGTAACATTTGAAAAATATAATGTAAAATATCTGTGTGATATACATTTTTACTTTTGCAGCTGAGAATTCTATTTCCCTGAAAAGAAAAAAGGTGTTTCGTTTAATATGAATTTTTTAGAGTTTGTTGTAAAAACTCAGTTTTTAAAATGCACTTTGTACATATAGTAGGAATATAATATGATTCTTTGAAATTTTATGTCTCAGAATTTTAGAGGTGGAATATATCATAGGAATCTGATATGTATTTGCAATTTTAAAGTTTCATAATTTTTAGAGATAGTATAATATTTAGCATGGATTATATTGTCCCTATATAGGCTATTTCCTTAATATATGTATTTACTGTTTACTATTTGTTTTAAAATACATTTTAAAAAGTTAATGGGCTGTTATAATAAAAATTACATATAATGTTGAACTTTAAAAAATGTCCAAGTTTTGTGATTCAAAACTGATCATATATAATATTGGAAAATTTAAATACTTTTTTGAGAAAATATCATATTCTCATATAGAACATATAAACTTCTTTCTACAATTTGTGTCTTGCCTGTTCTGTTCAGTTAAGCTATAACATAATTATATTGTGTGGGGTTTTTTGATTGTTTGTTTTTGGCTACACCCAGTAATGCTCAGGGATTACTCCTGGCTATACACTCAGAAATCGCTCCTGGCTCGGAAGACCATACAGGATGCCCAGTGATTGAATTGTGGTCCTTCCTAGGTCAGCCCGTGCAAGATAAATGACCTACCACTGTGTCACCGCTCTGACTCTATATTGTGTGTTTTTATTGAATAAAATATTCCAAGAATTTGGTGGCCTGCTGAAAGTATGATCGAATTGTGTTGACTAGAACATTATAGTGAAGTCTTATAAAATTGTACCTCATAATGTAACCTTAGTTGAAAATATAGTTTCTAAAGAGGGACTCAAATAAGAGTGATTGTATTGGGATTGATATTATTAATCCATACCATTATTTAAATTAAGAGAAGCATTTGGATCTAAAACAGGTATCAACACATTAAATAAAAATTTCTTATGCAAGTAAATGAATGTCTAAGAATACAATGAGCTAGGAGAGAGTTTTGGAATGGATTGTTTTATAAAGATATCAGAAGCAATAACTATACTGAAATCTTAATAAAAGATTATTTAATCCTTTTAGAAATTAGAAAAATGCTACTCATCTAATTTGTGATACTTGTGTTAACCATGTAAAACTAATATAAGATAATCCTCAACCCTTTTGTCTACATCAACTTTAATCTACCTCTTAAATTTGCATTATCATCAGTATTTTTCACTCTTTGGAACTTTTAAGTATAGATAGTATTAAAACAACTTAGACAACATTTTGTCTCTCTTTTTGTTAAACAAATTTGTGTATGAAAAAGCTATAAATGATCTTGATTCCTTTCATCTTATCAATTAATTAATATAAATCATAAACTAAACTGAAGATAACTTATAATTAAAATGATTGTCACTGTAGAATATAAAATGGTATACTATGAAGTTAATAAAAACTGAAAATTGCATGTAAAGTGAGTCAGCACAGATCCTTTGAGTTATGTCAATAGAGTATTTTACAAATAATAATTTTTAAAAGCTTGCACTATGCAAATAACATATCTTCAATGATGCTATACATAAAATATATGCCTTATTAGCTGCTTGCCTTATTTATAGTTTGAGTTTGTCATGGAAACATAGGTTAAAAATCATGAAATTTTATGCCAGACTTGACAAGTTAGCTAATACATCATTAAGCCTCCTTGTTTTTGCTAAGCTTATCTGTAAGCCAATATGCCAGTTCTGAATTATGTTTTATATTGAATCAATAGATGAACTGCAAATGTTAAAATTAAAGTGTTATTTATAATCTGATCATGAACATGATATTGAGAACCATGTGATCTGTGCAAATTATATTCATAAATATAATTCAGATTCTGCTTTATAGCTCTTCTATGAAGCTCTGAATTTCCTTTCTTTTTCCCTCAAGGAGATGTTTCAGGATGAGAATGCTGATAAAAATCAGTCTTTCAAATCCCAGCAACTTTGTGAACAAAGCACCTGTTTTCCTCTTTGCAGTTTCATTCATCTGGTATCTTAAGAACAGATAAATTTGAACAATATGATCTCTGCTTTATTACCTGTAGGCAAATATCATGGATCAGAAAAATACCCATCTTTTTTTTATTGCAGTTCAGAAGAGCCTGATATTTCTCCTAGTTAAGGGAATGTGTCATTCATTGAAAGTTTTACTTTCTCAAATATTTGCTTCATTTAAAGACTAACATATCAGTTTTCTCCAGTTTATATCATTAAAAAACATGTTTCAATACTTTATAGGCAAATAAATATAAAAATAATATATCGTTTGGGCCCAAGATATAAAACACCAGTAGGGTATTTGCCTTGCATGTGGCCAATTCAGGACAGACGGTGTTTCGAATCCAGGACAGACAGTGTTTCGAATCCAGGCATCCCATAAGTCCCCCTGAGCCTGCAAGGGGCAATTTCTGAGCATAGATACGGGAGTATCCCCCCTGAGAGCCGCAGATGTGACTCAAAAACCAAAATAAATGAATAAATAGCAGTAATAAATAAATAAATAAAAATAATAAACCCGTTAGGGAGAGTGCCCCTATTGAGACCAGATTCCAAAATTTTCAAACCTAAAAATAATGTTTTGGAGTTTTTTACAATCTTGGCATCTCTGTAGAGATAGTCATGAAACTGTGAGTTGGGACTTTTGCAAGTTGGTGTCTGTAGGGTGTAGAAACAGAAGACAAAGACTGGTAGGGTAGGGATTTGGCCCACACCCTTCACAAAGCACCCCAGAATTGTAAACCCAAAGACCCATTGACCTGTTAGTCGCAGCAGATTGACTTGAATGTCTTCCTAGATTTGTCACCAATAGTATCAGTTGAAATATCAGTTCAAACCTCAGTTTTTCTTGTTTCAATTCATGATTCAATTTCTTGATTCATCTCCAAAATAATCTAAGTACCTTCTTTGATTATTTTTAAGGGCATCTCTTATTCTGAATACAAAGTCTCACATTTATACTTTCATGAAATGTATGAATGATTCTAATAGTATTTTACTAGAATTCCATTTCCAATTTTTGTAAGACTAAACTATATAATGTATATGTAATATTAATTATAGTTAAAAGCATTACACAATCCCTTAGCCTTTTTTTTTGGATTATGGCATCATTATTCATGACTTCTCTGCCTCAATTAGCTCTCACAGTTACCTGTTCTATTGGACATGTCTCAGAATTTGCTTGTATTGGGATATATAATTTTCTCTTCTAAGTTTAGCATTTTTAATTCCATACGATCACCCCCACCCAATTGTGTAATTTTTAAATGATAATAGAATAAAACCACAATAAATATGATAGCATATTCATTGTAAAGATATGAGATTAGGCTGTGGATATTTATATTTATCTGTTTATGCATTATAAATAGTTATGCATGAATTCTTAGAATTTTAGGCTGGAGGAGAAAATAAAATTTATTCATGGTTTTTAGTAAACTGACTCATTTTAGTTATATAATTTATTGTGAAAATACCAATATTTTTGAAACTTATTGAGTTGATAGTAAATAATGATGATGGTGATACGATAATAATGCCATTGACTAATTATAATAATCAAAAACATTTTAAATATAATTTCAATTTACTACAGTATGGCTTAAAATGCTAAAACTCTAATTCAGAATAACAAGTTTACCACTTACTCGTGAATTATATTAAAGACATATAATTTTAGTACTTTGAAAATGTTTCAAAATATTGTTTCTTATTCAAAAGAAAATTGTATGATAGATAGTTAATAAAGCAAGATATAATTAATAATAAATATATATAGTCAGACTACTGGCAAAAAGGAAAACAAGCATTTTATTAATTTTCTATATAATATTTAGCAGTTCAGAGATGCTGCAACTATACCATATCTTATGGACAGTAAAAATGGAATTGTGTTTTGTTTTATAGTTTTATACTCAGAAATAAAGTTATAATGGGAATAGTGCATTTATATCTATGTGAAAATATCTTTTAATATATTAAAGGTGTTTGGGTTAGTTTTTAACTTTGGGTAGACATTTTTTTTTCATTTCATAATCTAAATTCGGAGCAAAAATGATCAATATATTCAGGTTCAAAGAGAAAATAATTATCTCCACCTTTTACTTACTCTCTGACCTAAAGCATCAGGAAGAATCTTGTAAATCATATTTCTTCTGTACTTTTTCACACCTCATGATAGCAGATTCTTATAAGTCAACGGAGAAGCTTGACTAGTGTTTATGGCTTCCTAATAATTAGGACAGCAGGATGGATTGCTTTGCCTTTACAAGACTTTCTGGGTCCTTTTAGGGTCATGTAGAAATATTGCATTTTCTCTGTGCTACTTTTTTTTATTATATTTTTCAGGGAAGAACCTTAATAACTGCCATGGCAATGACAGTGATGTGGCTAGTTCTATTCTCTGAATCTTGCTTCAGAGTCCCTATATAAATTTAGAATATAAACTTTTTATCAGCGATAGGAACAGAGGTCATGGAGAAGAAGGATTATGACTCAGTAAGTCTCCAGTGATTTCCATTTCAGCTAACCTATTTAATCTTTACGACTGTATCTTTCTAGCTTCTGCTGAATTCGTTGTCTGGTATAGTTTTGACATGTTAATAACTGGCAATCTAGAGATATTTAAATAGAATGCTTTAAATTTGCTGCCTAGATCGATGGAAAAAAATGCAGATGGTAATGTATTAGGCACTGACAAGAATAATTTTATAAAATATATTGAACTTCTAATTTTTTTCTGTAGCTGCATGAATGGAAATTTATGGTCTTTAAAATTGGCTTGTTTCAATTATTTAAAAGAAGATTATAGTTAAGGTATAGTAATGGTTTACAATTAAGTTTGTGTATGTATGTAGCATCATGTAATAGTAATAAGTAAAACATTTTTGAAATTGAATTAGAGTAATTTCAAAAGGGGCTGGGTCAATAATGCAAGGCAATAATATACTTGCTTGCACAAGGACAACTTGAGATTGGAACCTCAGCATCTCATTTGGTTCCTTGAGATTGCAAGGAGTGATCATCTTGATACTGGATAATTCAGGAGTAAATCCTGAATACTGCTGGATAGAGCCCAAATTCATTTTCCCTCAAATCTTAGAATATTTAAGATATTACAGGATTTTATTTCCTTTCAATAAGTACTGTATTAAAAATGACAAGGTAGAATTCCCAAAAATAGGACATTCAAATTCTGGCCTGGGTTTGGTAAGCACAATGAAGACTGACAGTGTTCCAGGTGAAGATAAACATGTGAAAACAATATTCTAAAATTGCAAATTAGATGTAATTATTGTGTTCTAAAACAAAGATACATATTAAATGCTTGTAGAATTTACTGTAAGCATAAATTCATTTTATTCATCTTCCTCTTCTATTTCATCTCAAAAAAGTAATTCAAAGACTCATCATTCACAAGCTGTCAGGAAAGGCCTGTGTTTTAGTATGCATTGAAAGCAACATATTTTATTTTTCCTAGTTATATTTTAATTTTATGACTGACCTTTCATTGCATCTTATAAATCTTGTTCTTAATAAAGAAATTCAAACATCAGAGGAATACGGAAACCAGGTGACCTCTCTTGGAACACTAAAATAATATAATGAAAATATTTTTTATTCAGACATTTAAATTTAATCAAAATTTTATTAGAAACATTAAAAATCAGCATCAACATTTCTATTATTCATAATGGAAAAGCTACTCTAAATATAAAGTCAATACAGATTTTTTACGTCACTGTAATAAACTTAGGGATGATAAAATTGCTTATTTGTTATCATCTGCCTTGATTTATTGGTATGTATTTTATAGAAAAGATAAGATCTTATTGGTTTTACAAAGTAGTGGAACATGCTTGAGAGAAAAGCATAACAAATATTTTTAAAATATATATAAAATATAGAGAGAGAGCCTTAAGAGTAGGTACCTATATAATGATTATTCCAGTAAAATTTGACTATCTTAATAAAATACCTAAAGATCTTTCGATATTCTGAATGATTAACAAATCATTACTAAAGCAAATCTCATATGACATTTTCTGACATTTAATAATGTTTAAACTTAAATAATGTGATGTGTGATGCTGATAATTAAAACTATAGGTTTGAAAAGGTTGCGTGCTGCAGTGGAATTTATTTTGTATCTGAAACATTTATTTCACACACAGAAACAGTAGCCTCTGTTAAAATAGCCAGTGTTGAAATTCAAATAAACATATTTCTACATTTTTACTTTCAAGAGAAAAATATTGAGAAGATCAGCATTAGAAATGAAAGTCATTTTACTTACCACTTTAAGTATTGGTTCATTGGAAAATAGATCACAAAGTCTTGGATCTTGGCTAATTAAAGCAGAAACAAAGGGAACAAACAATGGTTCTTGAATTGTTATCTGTAGTTTGCAATTTCTGAATGACTTTATTAATAAAGTGTCACAAATAGTACTTCATTGGTAATATAAGGAACGGTGTTTGAGAACTTCCTTAGGTAGATAAAACCATGGCTAATTATTTCAGACTATAATACAAATAAGTGGTTATGGTGTGTGTAAATGCACTTCAATGAATTTAGCTTTCTGAAAATTGCGAGATAAAGAGGAACAATGGTATGGTGAATAATATGTAGTATATGCAATACTGATTTTCCATGATGCAAACCCAAAATTTTTTTTACAAACCCAAAATTTAATATTTAAATATAATAAAATAGCTATACTAAAGCAAGTTACATATATTACAAATTCACTTTTGAGCAGTTAAATTATTTATTATATTTATATTATATTATCGCATGTGTTATATATACACCATATTTATATGTTATTTATTATATATTTCATCTACAAATGGCACTAAATACCGTTTTTATTCGAGTATAATGCGCACCCATGTATAATACTCACCCCTAATTTTCTATTAAAAATAGAATCCTTTTCTGGTTCATAATTATGATGATCGGGTTTTTACACGCCTTGTGCCTCCGTTTCAACCTTGTTACGACGTTGGCACATCACCCTTCTGACATGAACCGGAGGGGGAAAAAATAGATATGAAATTTTGTTTCACACCAAGCATTGTAATTGACAAAAAAGTTGCTGAGCACGTGCAGCCATGATAAAAATCATTTATTGACAAGGTAAACTTCTATAAACACAAACCGAAATAAAATTACTGGTAACAATATTTATTTAAAATGTTTCCAAGTCAGATTCATCATCAGACACACTAAAGAGTTTTCCCTTTCTTCTCGAGTTAATTTTTCATCAGTGTCCCAGTTGACAGGAACATCTGTTTCTCCAGTTTCTTCATTTTATTCTGAGTCTGAATTCCACAGCAGGTTGTCTTCTGTGTTGTCCATTTGATTGCTGATACCTGTCTTCAAACAACTCTTGATGATCATTTCTTTTGATTGCTGATACCTGTCTTCAAACAACTCTTGATGATCATTTCTTTTGGTATGTCTTGCCATGATGTTTGAACCCAGGATGTCACGAGAGATAGGGCACGTTTCTTGAGGTATTCTTTTTCTTCACCCTCCAGTACAGTGTGTGGCTGCAGCCCGGAAAAGGCGCAGTGCGAACTCACAATTTGCCTGTGCCCTATATTGACCGGCTGCCACTGCCACCCCACCCCACCCCACCCCACGTTCATAACACGCACCCAAACTTTGATTTCTTTTTTTGGTAGAAAACTCTGTGTGTTATATTCGAATAAATATGGCAAATATTGAAGTTAGGGGAAAAGTGATACTAATTATTTATCAATTAATTGTGTTTCTAGGAAACTTTTCAATGTTTCTGGAGAATGGATATATAATTTTGGTTAATGCTAATAGAAAAGAAATTCAAGCTTATTACCAGAGCCACAAACATAAATTGGTATATAAATTTTTGACCCTTAGAATATGAATTCATCAGAGAGATAGTAATTTAAGTAGGGCAATTGCCCTTTATGTGCTGACCCATGTTCAATCTCCAACGCATTGTATGATCCCTGGGCCTCTGCCAGAAATGGTCCATGAGCACAGAGCCAAGATTAAGTTCTGAACGCTATAGGTATGCCCATATCAATAAAAAGCGTGAAGAAAATAAGATTAATATTTGAAAATAGAGAAATATTTTAAGATTATATGCAGCTGATAATTCCACTGAAATTATCAGTGAATAAGGCATCAATTCAAAATCCTCACAAGCAAAGCAAGAAGTAACCACCATTGTGCCAAGCTCTCAAGGCATATATAACATAAATGAAGATGCACTTTACTTGAATATATGTATATATATTAAAATTGCTGCTTATGTCTATCTTTATTACTCTATAACAAAGGGTACAAAAAGATCATTCTTTTAAAATATAATTTTCACAGTTTCTAATAGACTTAAGTTTTTCATATAGTTAGTAAGAAGGATCTTTAATATTCAAAAAACCACAATAAAGGAAAACACAGGTCATGTAAGTAGATATATTACAAAAAGGGAATCATCAGAATTTACCATTATGTTTGAATGATTTCTTTTCTTGATGTTATCTAGCTTTTATATATAACCTCACATCTGAGCATAGTTAATGACATAAATCTTCAATATTTTGGTGTCTAGTTTTTCCTTTATGGATTTTTATTCACTGCATACTTTTTGTCAATGAAAATTTCATTACATTTATGATAGTGTCAATATAATGTGTTTTCCAAATGTGTTCAAAATCTCTTTGGTAGTTTTTGCCTTCTATTTTATTGTTCTTTTCTTATAATAGACCTTCACAAAGAAATCAATAATTGCCTGTATTCCAAAAACTGGAGAGAACCAGCACTGCTGTTAATTTATCTTACACTCAAGTGGTTCAGGGAGGTAAATTGATCTTATAGTATCATTCTATTTTATAAAATATATGTGAAACCTATTCAAAATTTAAAATGCTGCTTATCTGAATATCCCTGAGAAAATGGAGTTATATGAAAAAATACTATGTTACTATGTATTTGAATTATCCCCTAGATAAAATATATTGGTGTATTTTGGGGGTTTGTATGGAAGGGTTAAACGATAACTGGATATACTCAAGATTTATTTCATGTTCAGTGATCAAGAATATTTCCTGAATTATCTTAAAGTACTATATGGATTTCAAGAAATTGTTCATGACTACAGCTAAGAAAAGAGCCTTCCTTGATGTATTCATTGTCTCTCAAGACCCTACATTTATTTCTCCAACTTCTTAAATCAACTTATCTTTTTAATAATACTCCCTACCATTCCAATTTTGCCCTGCTATATCATTAATACTTAGTATCTAATAAGAGTGCTTCATGGTATGAAAAATCTTAGTCTTAAGGTCAATTTATTTATTTTTGTCATGCTATGACTTTTAAAATACAATACATAGCATATTTATTTACTGACAGTACTGTCAAATAAAGACATATATTTATCTGTATACCCCTGATGTATACAAAATAATTTAGTGATTCAGAACATAGGAAAGTGTTGGGAACTGTTCAACATGATTAAAAAGTGCCCTCACTAAATCAAAATGGAGTCTCTGAAAGTCTGAACCAAAGTGTCTTAGTGACAAGCTGTATGCAAGTAAATGTGGCCTTTTGCCCTTGGACCTAAAGAAATAGGAGCTAATCACATATCCTAGAGCGAGGGAGTTTCTAGGCTCCAAGATGTCCTTTTAAAGACAGGGGTCAAAAGGCCCAAGCAGAGATTAGATCTTGTATTTTGTTACTCAAAGATAATGTGGATCTCTTGACTTATGATAACCTTGTCAATTCTGTAAAAACAAGATGGTCCCATGGAAAGTTACAGCTATTCCAATTATGCCTCGTCCCTACCCTCTTTGTTTTGCATTTTCTATATAAGGTTTACTTTTCCCTTCATTAAATAGACTCCTGATAGGAACCCTTCTTCTCGAGTCTCTTTATTTCCCAGCCCCTCTTCTTTTCTAGGCCAGAATCCTCTTCGAAAACCTGTGAATAACTGACGTGGCCTCCAGCTTCACCCGTGGGTCAGGGTCTCTGGCGGGCCGCAGGAAAGGTGTAGGTGTGCACAGAAAGAAAAAAAGAGTATAATGGTGTCTTTTTAAAATTTTTCTTAATTTTTAAAAAAATTTGAGCCATGCCCAGTGATGCTCAAGGGTTAATCCTGGCTATGTGCTCAGAATTTGCTCCTGGCTTGGAGGACCATATGAGACACTGGGGATTGAACCATGATCTGTCCTAGGTCAGCCATGCGCCACCACTCCAGCCCCATAATGGTGGATTTATTTGTAAAAATAGGAGAGAAACACTGTCTTATACTATTCCCACATATCTGGATATTGTAAAGTCAATCATTGTGGCAATGTATCACTGAATGTTTTATGAATATCTACCTTGGGTTAAATATTGGCATTTTGAAATATAATGATACATTGTGATGAAAGAAAGCAGCGTCCTGGGTTTTATGTCATAAATTAATATATTCTGATAATCTTTTTCAAGGCTCCACTTCCAGAAGACCCAGAAATGTGGCTAGGGAGTAGATGCAAATCTTTCAGGCATACATCTAAAAGATTTGTTGTCAGGATCACTCACATTGTAAACATTATGCTGCAGCATTACACTTATTATTCTTATGTCATAACAAGTGTGCAGTCTCTAGTGTACTTCAAACAGTATGCAAATTACAATTATAGGCAATGCAGAAAAATAATCTCACCAATAGTGAACACCCTAGCAACCATTTTTGAGTGATATAATCAAGTACAGATAAATCAAGAATGCTCTGTCTGGTTATTCAAAATAATAACAAAGAAAATTAAGAAAACCCAAAAGCTAAAGAAAAATTTTACTTTCAAATTTCATGACACTAATATAGCATTATTCATATATTTTTCACATTTTATTTCAAATACAACATAAAAGAAATCTCACAATTATGTCAGACTAAGATGGTTGATTTCCTAGTGTGCATGATAATATTTTTATATTTCAGTTTTTTAAGTGTTAAGAAATAGAGGTCTGAAATATATATGCTGATATATGCCATGTGCTTTGACAAAAAGGAGACTTTTAAAATGACCTCAGCTTTGTTCCCTGTTTGGTTTCTTGCTCATTCCTTGCTTTGCTCTATGAGGCAACAGTGAAGCAACACCTGGAAAAACTCCCTAGAGCAAGTCAGTGAGGTAGGCTATCTTTGCCCACAAAGGGTGGAGACTGAATATGGTGGTTTACTTTGGCAAAAAAAAGATTTTTTAAATGGACTCTGCTTTGCTTCCTGATCAATTTCATGCTCTGCTCACTTCTTGTTCAAACACATCTTCTAGACAATAAGACCTACCACAACCTGTTGAAAAAAAAAACAAAACAAAACACTGACAATGGGGAAACAACGTAGGCCAACAAGATGCATAGAAAATGATAATGGTGGGGCCCGGGAGATAGCATGGAGGTAAGGCCTTTGCCTTTCATGCAAAAGGTCATTGGTTCGAATCCCGGTGCCCCATATGGTCCCCGTGCCTGCCAGGAGCAATTTCTGAGCATGGAGCCGGGAGTAACCCCTGAGCATTGCTGGGTGTGACCCAAAACAAACACACACACAAACAAACAAACAAACAAACAAAAAGAAAATGATAATGGCAGCTGCAATGACCTGAAACGTGTCAACCATCTATATAGTCTCTCAGATAAGGAGTTTAAAGAACAAATATGGAGAATTCACAGAAATCAAAGAATGCATGTATCAAGCTGAAAAAAAAACACAAATAAGAGTCAAGATGATATGAAGATAGAAATAAGAAAACTCGAAACTGAAATAACAGGATTATAAAAATTGGTAGATGAAATGAAAACCTCATTGGAAAGCATCTTCAAAAGAGTAGCAGCAGCTGAGAATAGAATCAGGGAGCTGGAATATGAGATGTATAACAACACGATACAACAAAAGAGATTGGAAAAGAGCTTAAAGCAAATGATCAGACAATGGAAAAAATACTCCAAGACTCTGAACATAAGAAAACAGAAGTCTTTTATAAACTCAACAGAAACAAGATAAAACTCATTGGAGGTCCCAGAAAACTAGGTAGAAAATCCCCAGGAGGAATCAACAGTCAAGGACATCATTACAGAGAACTCCCAGAGCTAAAAAGTACAACCCAAATCTGCATGCCTGAGAAGAGTAGTGGCTAAAAGAGACCCAAAGAAAGTCACCCCAAGACACATTCTAGCCACAATGATGAATCTTACAGATAGGAATAGAATAACAAAAGCGGCATGCTAAAAAAATAAATTATATTCAAAGGAACATTCTTAGATTTACAGAGACCTGTTACAAAAAACCCTCAAGGTCAGAAGACAGTCATGGGGTATAGTGACAAAACTCAACAAAATGAATGCTTGGCCTAGAATATTGTACCCAGTCAGACTCACATTCAGTTTTGAAGGAAGTATACATAACTTCATTGATAAACAACAGCTCGGGACCTTAACTGACTCAAACCCACTTTTAAAATAAAATTTGAAATGTCTACTTCAAGACAAGACATACCAACAGACACACCAAATTTCTAAAACAAGATGACATTAAATCCCATGACAATTTTCTCTCTCAATGCCAATGGACTAAATGCACCAGTTAAAAGACATGGAGTGGCAAAACGTATCAAAAAGCTGAGTCTAAGATATAGCTGTCTACAAGAAAAACATCTGAATAGTCAAAAAAAAAAAGAGTCAAAATCAAAGTTTGCAGGACAATCACCCAAGCAAATGACCCCCTTAAAAAACTGGAGTGGCCATATTAACATGAGATGACACAAACTTTAAACTTAAAAATGTCTATTTTTAATAGTAAAATAAAGATGTACATTTTGTAATAATCAATGGCTATGTAAAACAGTAAGAAATCACATTCAAACATATACACACTCAATGAGGGAGCAGCAAAACATTTAATGCAATTAAAGATAACTCTGAATGAAGACATCATTATCAGCACAATAATAGTGGTAGACCTCAACACCACCTGCCACTTCCTTATAGATCAACCAGGCTGAAACCCAACAAGATATACTAGATAAGAAAGGACATATGGAAGAAAGTGGACTAGTGTATATATAAGGTATTCCAACCCCAGAAAACTAGTTACACATTCTTTTCTAATGTATTTGTCATTCTCTAGGATAGACCACACACTCTCCACAGAATATATCTCCATAAAAATGAGAGTATATAAATTGTACAGTCTACCCTCTCAAATCACAATGCACTAAAATTCAAAGTGAACTACCAAGGAACACAGAATAAAAACTTCAACACATGGAAATTAAACAGCTCACTACTGAACAACCGATGGCCATAGATAAAATGAAGACACAAATTATCAGAAGTTGTGTGATATGGCAAATTCGGTGCAAAGAGGGAAATTTATATATTTTCAAGCACATATCAAGAAGGAAGAAGGGGCCTACATAAATAACTTAATTACACAGCTTCTAAAATTAAAAAAAATGCTCAAAAGAGAGGAAGCAAAATTGGTAGGCAGAAGAAATATCAAAGCTTAGAGCAGAAATTAATGAAGTGAAAATCCAGATAGCAATCCAAAAAGATTAATGAAAGCAAAAGTTGGGTTTTTTTGAAAAACAAGCAAGATTGATAAACCACTATCAAAACTCACAAAGTATAGAGAGAAACGTAATAAACCAGTTTAGAAATGAAAAGAGGCATTTAACTACAGATAAAATAGAGTTTCAAAGGGTAATAGTTTGAGAAATTCTATGCCATAAAACATAAGAACCTGGAAAAATTGTATAAATTCTTGGATGCTTATAATATTTCACAGTTGAATCAGGACGAACTAGCCTATCTAAAAAGAGCCAACACTATTGGGGAAATTAAAATGATAATCAAAATTCTTCCTCCAAATATAAGCCCAGATGATGGATTACTAAGAATTCTTCCAAAAGTTTCTAAAAGGAACTACTACCAATACTTTTCATGCTCTTCTATGAAATTGAAGAATCAGAATACTCCAAATAGTATTTATGAAGCTAACATAACCATAATACAAAAATCAGACATTGATGCTACAGAAAAAGAAAACTACAGACCAATATCCCTATGAACATATGCAAATATCTAGGAAATAGGATCCAATGCCAATCAAGAAGGTCATACAATGTGACCAAAGAGATTTCCTTTCAAGAATGTCAGGATGGCTTAAAATATGTAAATCTATCAACATAATACACAGTATAAACAAAAGGAAAATTAAGAACCATGTGATCATATAAATTGGTGCAGAGAAAGGATTCAATAAGGTCCAACATACATTCATGATAAAAACTGTCAACTATATGGAATGCAAGGAACTTTCCTCAATATAGTCAAAGCCATCTACAACAAATGAATGTCAAATTTTATTCTAAATGAGGTTAAAATAAAAGTCTTTCCACTAAAATCTGGTAGAAGACAGATTTTCCCTCTCACCACTTCTATTCAACAGAGTACTGAAATTACTTGCTGTAGCAATTAGGCAAGAAAAAGATATCAAGAGCTTCCAGATAGGAATGGAAGAAATCAAGCTCTTACTATTTGCAGATGACATGATACTATATTTAGAAAACCAAAAAGACTGCCAAAAAGCTTCTAGTAACAATAGATTCATATAGAAAACTGGCTGGTTACAAAATTAACAAGTAAACCAATGGCTTTCTTATACACTAATAGTGATAGAGAAGAAATGGACATCAAAATTAAACCAATCCTATTCACATTACTGTCACACAAACTCAAATATCTTGGAGTCAACTTAACTAAAGAGGTGAAAGACTTGTACAAAGGAAACTACATAAGCCTGCTTCAAGAAATAAAAGAGAACACAAGGAATTGGCCACACATACCCTGCTCATAGGTTGGGAGGATTAACATCATTAAAGTGGCAATACTCCCCAAATCATTGTACATATTTAATGCAATCCCTCTAAATATACCCATGATATTCTTCAAAGAAGTGGATCAAACACTCCTGAAATTCATTTGGAATAATGAACACCTGCTAATAGCTAGAGCAACCCTTGGGGAAAGGAATATTGGAGGCATCACTTTCTACAACTTTAAACTGTATTAAAAACTATAGTCATTAAAACAGCATGGTATTGGAATAAAGACTGATCCTCAGATCAGTGTAATAAACTTCAGTATTCAGACAACTTTCCCCAGATATACAATCAATTTATAATTAATAAATGGGCAAGAAATGCAAAATGGAGCAAGGAAAACTTCTTCAACAAGTGGTGTTGGCATAACTGGTCAGCCACTTGAAAAAATGTCAACTCAGACCTCCATCTAACACCATGTACAAGGATCAAATGCAAATGGGTTAAAGATGTTGAGATGAGACCTGAAATAGTAAGGTATATAGAACAACATGTAGGTAAAACACTCCATGACATTGAAACTAAAGACATCTTCAAATAGGAAACAGCACTCTCCAAACAAGTGGAAGCAGAGATAAACAGATGGGAATATATAAAGCAGAGAAGCCTCTGAATTTCAAAAGAAATACTGTCTAGGTTAAAAAGTTCACCTATAGAATGAGAGAAACTTTTAACCCAATACCCATCACATAAGGGGTTAATATTTAAGATATACAATGTACTCATGGAAGTTAAAAAAAATGTCGAAAGCCATAAAAATTGTGGAGAAGAAATGAACAATTTTTAATGAAGAAATACAAATAGCTAAAAATGAAAAAATGAACAATTTTAATGAAGAAATACAAATAGCTAAAAATGAAAAAAATGTCCCATATCACTAATCATCATGGAGATGTAAATTAAAACAATAATTATGTTACCATCTCATGCCACAGAGACTGGCACACATCACAAAGAACAAAAACTATGAGTCCTGGTGGGGTTGTGGGAAGAAAGAAATTCTTATTCTCTTCTGGTGGGAATGCTGTCTAGATCAGCCTTTATGGAAAAACAGCATGGAGATTCCTCAAAATACTGGAAATTGAGCTCTCATATGATCCACCTATATCACTCCTAGGGATGTATCCTAGAATACAAAAACAACACAAAAATGCCTTGTTGAATACTTATATTCATTGCAGTCCTAATTACAACAGCAGAATCTGGAAACAACCAAGATAACTGACTATAGATAACTAGCTAAAGAAACTGAAGTATATTCACACAATGGAATATTATGCAACTATTTAAAAATATGAATTCATGAAATTTTCCTATACATTATACATGTAGGGACATGGAAATTATTATGCTAAGTGAAATATATCAGAGGGAGATAGATAGACACAGAATAGTCTCCTAATCTATGGTTTAAGGAAAATAAAAGACATTATTTAATAATAGAGATGAGGGCTTGAAGGACTGGCAATGATATGAAGTTTACCACAGGGTTAGAGAAATAACAACACTGACCTCTATCATTACAATGGTAATGTGTGAGAGAAATGGAATGCCTGTCTGAATACAGGCAAAGTGTGGGGAGGAGGGAGTTGGAAGAATTGGTGGTGGAAATGCTACGCTGTTGAAGGGGTGTGTTCTTTTTGTTACATATATAACTAAAACACAATGACAAATGTGTTTGTAATTATGGTTCTTAAATAAAGATAATATAAAACAGTAAAACAATTTCAACTTCTATTTAAACTAAAACATTAAAGCTATTTGGCAACACCCTAAAATTAAAAAAAAAAAGTTTGGTCAGAGAGATAGCATGGAGATAGGGCATTTGCCTTGCAGACAGAAGGATGGTGGTTCGAATGCTGAATCCCATATGGTCCCCGAACCTGACAGTAGCAATATCTGAGCATAGAGCCAGGAGTAACCCCTGAGAACTGCTGGGTGTGATCAAAAAAAAATAAATAAATAAATAAATAAAGTTAAAAAAGTTAAAATTAATATAGAATATACTTTATTCTAGGACCTATCAGATTTTTACATACAAATGAATATGTTTTTATTTGGATAAGTTTCCTGTCTCTAGAGATTCATATTTGAAGAAAAATGTATATGCATCAAAATAATATGAGGGACAGAATATAAGTTTATGCTGTTGATGTAATCTAAGCAAATTCAGAGTTTCTAAAAACTTCAAATGCTCAAAATGAACAATATATTAACTAAGATATAACAAAGCACAATGAAATAAGTATTTTTAGGCATTACACCATAGATACATTGAGAAGATAGAAACTTACTGTTATTAGAGTGTAAGATAGAATTTGAGGGTAATTTTTCTATAACTTTCAGCTTTCTTTCCAAACTTTTTAAAACTTTCTTACAATTGTGTAAATCTAATAATTCATTTACTGAAATATTATCTATTTTAGAATAAATATGTTGCTTCTTTCTTCTAACTTAATATGCAGTCTCTATTTAATAAAAAAATATTCACACCTCTTTGCCTAAGCTTTTCTATGTGTAAGAGTACTTTTATCCTTACTAAATCAACAAGAGATGTTCAACCTGTGTGAAGGGTAATCTGGAGAGAAAGGGGAACAATTTTCTATCCAATCAAACACTTTCTTATGATGTTTGTGTTAAAGAGTCTATCATGTAATCTTTCAGAAATTCCAACATAATTTACCTTCGTGTTCTACATCATCAAACTGTTAATATATTCTCTATTCTCTCTCTTTTTCTCCTCTTTTTTTTTTGGGGGGGGGGATGGCTCACACCGGGTGGCATTCAGGGGTTATTACTGACTCTGCACTCAGAAATCGCTCCTGGCAGGTTCTGGGGCCCATATGCGATGCAGGGAATAAAACTGCTGCCTGTCCTGGGTCGGCTACATGCAAGGCAAATGCCCTACAGTTGTACTATTTATCTGGCCTCTATTCTCTTTTGTATTGAGCACCTTTTCACATCTGAGTCATATTACATAGTGTTACTATTTGATTTAATGTTTGTTTAGATATTAGTCTAACCTAAAGTATAATTTACATAATATATACAACTTGCACTTTGCATCATTTTTTAGCTACTTTATATTTCTGAGTTTTTGGCTTTCCTTTGGCTTTATGAATGTCTATCTTTTTTTTATATTTTCCCAAGTGACTCAATACATTCGTCACTGATAAAATAATAACATTTTGCTATTATCTTGTTACATCTTTTCTTTTCTTCTTTTTTTTAATATTTTGTTTTGTTTTGTTTTGGGGCTAAACCCTTTGGTGCTCAGGGGTTACTCCTGGCTCTGCACTCAGAAGTCACTCCTGGCAGGCTCATTGGATGATATGGGATGCCTGGAATCGTGCTCAGGTCTGTCCCTGTAGGCCACATGCAAGACAAATGCACTACCATTGTGCTAGCTCTCTGGCCTCTTGTTACATCTTTTCTGTTTATTCCTCTGACCGTTGATTTTATGTTAAAGGAAAATAAATTTTGAAGAAGCTTTACTTCATTGTAAAGTCAAAAATGAGATAACTAAATATCTGTACTACTATAGATATCTTTCTTATTGAGAAAATAGTCTTAGACATCTGTCATTTGTAAAATGTAAGGAAATATGTAGGCATCAATCAAATTTTGTATTAGATAATTTCTCTTGAATACTTATCTGTCTGTTATATAATGTTCTACTTCTATGTATTCTATAATACATGTATCTATTATTAAATATATCTAGTGATATTTATCAGACATGATAATAGAATTGCATTATATAGTATAAAATATCTTTGAGGTCAAAATCATTTAAAATTGTGTGGTTATTTTAATTATTGTAAACATAATGATAGTCATCACATGATAACTCATACAAATGTCAAAGTTCAAAAATTTTCACTACAAACAAAGGATTAGGAAGTTAAATATGATTTGTTACATGTGCTACTATTTTTATATTATTTAGATGTTCTGAATTATAAATGGTAATTAAATAATACATGATATCTCTCTAATAAAGTGTCTAAATCCTAGGGTCTGGAGCAATAGAACAGCGAATAGAACTTTCATGTGCTCAACTTGAGTTTGGTCACCAGCATCCTATATGGCCCCCTGAGTATGCCAGGAAGGTGTCCTGAGTAAAGTTAGGAGTAGCCACTGAGCATCACTAGATGTGGTTAAAATTTGACAAATATAAATGTTTCATTCTTCTACCAAATATATTATTCTCATAAAAAGAATATTTCTATTGGTATCTACATGTGGAGGTTCTATGAGAATGATCTTTTGTTAAAGAATCTCAACATGTTTACTGATATCAGGCATATTGGTCAGTAATTTAACTGAGAAATCAGACTCAAGCTTCATCTCTCATCTAATCAATATAGATAAAAACAATTATAGAACAATGATCTCTTAAGATAACTTATAGAGACCTGATTTTGAATTAAACATTGGAAGTCAAATTCACAAATAGTCTTTTGATTTTATTATTTTTTGTGAATCTCTAATATAAAATTTAATTTATTGATTATTTAAAAAATTTTAAATATCTTCTATTATGTCAATGTAATGATAGAGGTCTAATTACCCAGAAAATAAAATTTTGCTAGTGATTCCTATTTAATACAAATTTCATTGTCTATTTTTGGGGGGCAGGGAAAGCATAATTAGCAGTGTACAGGATTTACTCCTAATTGTGCACTCAGGTATTACTCACTTCTTAAAGGGACTTGGTGAACCATATATGGTACTGGGAATTATATCCCAGTCAACTGCATAAAATCCAAGCATCTATTCTGTATACTTCCTCTGACCCCTGTTTTCCTTTCATCTTATAAATATTTCTGTATATGAAATATAAATAAATAATAGAGATTCTTTAATGTGAATATAGATTTAATACTTACATAGAACTTAAAATTCTATTTTACTTACATATTAAATTATGTCAAGTAAATAAAATAACTTAATATACTTTAATCTACTTGCATTCTTAGAGGTCAGAGTTGGGTGCCAGGAATTAAAAAAACGGGTCAGCCACTTGCAAGGCAAGTGCTCTACCCATTATACTAGCATCCTCTCTAGCATCTGTATACAAAACTTAAATTGAGAAAACCCATCAAAATGGGGACCAGAAAGATAGTCATCGGGTGTGTGTCTTGCACGAAGCCAACATGGGATGGACCTGGGTTGCATCCCCTGTATCCCAGATGGTCCTCCAAGCCTGCCAGGAGTGATTTCTGAGCACTGATCCAGGAGGAAGCCTTGAGCAGTATGGGTATGGCTCACAAACAAAACAGAACTAAAAACTTACTAAAATAACCATCAAATTATGACAATTTATTGATGGATGGAGGTTGACACTGATGGTAGGATTGACCCTGATTATGTCTGAAATCCAACAATGAAGGACTTTGAAAATCAAAGTAGTTTGAAAAAATACAATTAAAAATTCAATGGGGGTATTATTGTGGCAGGAAGATTGCACTGGTGAAGGGAGTAGGTGGTTTTTATGACTGATACCCAACTACAAACATGTTTGCAACCATGGTGTTTAAATAAAGATATTCTTTTTTATTATAATTTTTATTTTGACCATATTGACTTACATATCTTTCACAGTAGTATTTTAGGTACATATTAACATTGAATCAGGGGATTTTCCATCACCAAATTTGCCCTCCCTCTACCCACGTGCATCCCATATCCCCCACCCTCACCCCCTGGGGCTGCTAGAATAAGTAGTCCCCTCTGTGTCTAGTTTACTACTTAGTGATCATATATCTGGTTGGTCCTGGTACACTCCCTTATTCCCCCCCCCCCCGTTTGAGAGATGGAACTAGGTAGTTCAAGTTATGTGGTTTTGTTTGAAGAGAGAAAAAGCAATAAAGTGGGGTAATAATCAAATAAGTACAAAATGGGTGTAGTCCTCTAGAGGCTCTCCACCTTAGTTTGAGAGAGGACTGGAAAAAAGGAATTGAAATGCCACAACAATACAGAAATAAATATCGAATAAAATATCTAGTGAGCACTACAGCACTAAAGGCAAGCACCATTGAATAGTCTTGGTCCTGAAATAAAACCATGGCAGAGCACAAAAAGAGACAGATAAAATAACATAAAATAAGATTGGAGACATCAACTTCAATATCTACACCAAAACAAAGAAGTCAAAAAGGATAAAAATAAAGAAAAATAAATAGATAAATAAAACTACTTTGTGCCGCCCTCCTGTTTTTTTTTTTTTCCCTGCATGGGCATTGTAAAAATTGGGGGCATTAGAGAAGGAATTCCCTTGACCTAGGAGATAAAGGGCCTCTCCACCCTTGAAGTAAGTGTAATGGGATTGACTGTAGACTCCTTGTCTGTTCACTTACTCTTTTAAAGAAATAGCTGAATACAGTTGTAGTATCCTATTCTAAATAATTTTTTCAATGTATTTGGATCCATTTACAATTGATTATAAAATCCTGAAATTGTTAAAATAGCAGTGAAATTTTTTTATATCTTTAAGATCTCACCAATGGCTCCTATTATTTAGTACAATAGTATCAGTTTATTACTCTAAAATCCCCAAGTATAGAATATTCATATGAAAATATTTAGTCTTAATGTTATTCAATTTATCATACTTTAGGCTTCTCCCCAGATTTTGAAATTGCCTGAAATGTACAATATTAGATAATACTGTTGTCATGGTAACAAATCTAGCCAGAGAAAAAGTGTTTAATATAATACTCAAAATGGCTAAAGATCAGATGATTCTTGGTATTTGCTTTTAAATTAAAATGTGTTTGTTTCTTGGGACAGGAGAGATAGCATGGAGGTAAGGCATCAAAGGTAAGGTTCGAACCCCGGTATACCATATTGTCTCCCGAGCCTGCCAAGAGCGATTTCTGTGCACAGAGCCAGGAGTAACCCTTGAGCACGGCTGGATGTGACCCGAAAACCAAAAAAAAGTATTTGTTTCTTATAACATAATATCACTTCTATAAAATGTATAATTATTTTTGTTTTGTCATGTTTATGTTTTGGTTAAAATATGATCCTAGGTCCTGAGAGATACTACAGTAGGTGAAGCATTTGTCCTTCATGTAGATGTTCCCAAGTTTCATCTCATGTATTACATATTATCTATCAAGTTTACCTGGAGTGAAGTCTAACTACAGGGTCAAGAGTAAGTCTTAAGCACCACTGAATAATGTACCCAAACAAAAACAAATACAAATTTATGTGTAACTAATATAAATATGTATTATGTACATTTGAAATAAATATAATATTTTTTATTTTTTATTTATTTATTTATTTTTTGGTTTTGGGGCCACACCCGGCGGTGATCAGGGGTTACTCCTGGCTATCTGCTCAGAAATCGCTCCTGGCAGGCACGGGGGACTATATGGGGCACCGTGATTCGAACCAAGCACCTTAGGTTCTGGATCGGCTGCTTGAAAGGCAAACACCGCTGTGCTATCTCTCCGGGCCCGTGTCCTATTTCTGATGGAACATACCCTGGGACTATCTGTCTGTGTACCTGTGTTTTGATTCCTGATCTCCAATACCTTTCCAATTATTTAAAAAACAAAACAAACTCCTATAGTTAAAAAAAAAAGTATTTTAACAGAGGGATATGCATCACAGAGCAATTCATTAGATAGGAAGCAGGAGAACACAGAATCAGTTAATTATGCACAGAAATGTTATATAATGGATTCAGTTATCTTAGTTACCTTAGCTTTCTTTTCTTCCTAATTAGTAAATTAGATAA
>PVKC010012291.1:0-23870 GCA_004027635.1 Crocidura indochinensis
TAAGGCAGGCACCTTACCTCCAGCGCCACCGCCCGGCCCCTCAAAGCTTCTTAAATATTATTCTCTTTTGCATTTTACTCTCCTGCCACCTTACTCTACTGCATTTCCACTGCTACCTTTTCAGTGTTCCTCACTCCTTTTTTGTCCCAAATATTCCCTGAAGACTTGAGACTTTTCATCTACTCCCAGGATGACCTCAGGCATTCCAAGGGCTAGAAGTAATGTTTTCCTGATAAACTGGTCCAAGTTTAGGTTTCCACCTCAACCTCTCTAGTGAATTCGGGACTCAACCTCTCTAGTCACTGTCTCTACCTACCTAGTTGTCATGTCCAAACTAGGTTCCTGGATCATACATGTCTCCATCTGCCAGCCTCCAATCAAAAGTGTACACTGAACAAATCCTTCTCCTTTCTTCCCAAGAAAAAAATCATAAAAATATATATATCTATACAGTCACGCAAGCCATTCATCTAGTGGTCGGCCTAAATTCTTCATGCTCTTAATATAATAATGGATTTCCAAAAAAAAAAAAAAAAAAAAAAAAAAGAATATTTAACACTGCAGCCAAGTAGCAGCTAAGCAGCAAGTGAAATTGTGCTTATTGAAGTTACCTGCAGAAGTCTGGCAACCTTGAAGCTTACTGCAGTAACTGCAGTCTGGCAGGACTTGCAGAAAACTGCAGTGATCAATTCTACAAAATGGTGGCCTTAACAGGTCAAGTGAGCCCTGGCTTCTACAAGGATTTCTAAAAAATATGTAAGTAAAAAAGATTAATGTTGAAAAGAAAAAGAAATTGAATGAATGAAAGAGAAATTAATATGAGAGAGAAATTATGGGGCCCGGGAGATAGCATGGAGGTAAGGTGTTTGCCTTTCATGCAAAAGGTCATCGGTTCGAATCCCGGTGCCCCATATGGTCCCCTGTGCCTGCCAGGAGCAATTTCTGAGCATGGAGCCAGGAGTAACCCCTGAGCGCTGCCGGGTGTGACCCCCCAAAAAAAATTAAAAAAAAAAAGAGAGAGAAATTATTTAAAAAGAGAGAAATTGAGAAAAAAGAGAATGAACTATCAAAAAGAGAAATGCAGCTGACAACCACCATGGCTTTTATACAAAAGACCATCACCTGACTGAACTCCACTGACCACACCACTGAGGATACTCTCCATATGATTGATTAATAAAAAACATAAGAGGCCGGAGCCATAGCACAGCGGTAGGCCATTTGCCTTGCACACAGCTGACCCAGGACAGACCGAGGTTTGATCGGTCCGTGTCCCATATGGTCTCCCAAGCCAGAAGCAATTTCTGAATGCAGAGCCAAGAGTAACCCCGAAGCATCATTAGGTGGGGCCCAAAAACCAAAACCAAAACCAAACAAAACAAAATCATACAAGGTGGAAATGTTTATGCAATGGCAATTGGATTTGGACACACCCCTCGGGTCACTCCACTGTAATGACAATTGAGCCTGGGAACACCCCTTGAACACGCCCCTTGTCATGTTGGCTATAAAAGGAAAAATTTGGACTGTTGTGGGGGTGGGGAGGGTGGAAATAAAGCATTGGTGAGATGCTACCTACTTTGTATCTATCCCTCTTCTTTTCTCTATTGAACCCAGGTGTCTCTCTGCCACCTCTGGCTAGTGAATTTTCATCTCTCTCCCTCTCTCTCAGAAACTCCCAGGCAGTGGCAGCAGGTCACAGACTCCAAGAAGAATTAAAAGTATACTTGGTTTCTACTTCTCTGTTCTCTCACTCTCTCTCAGTACTAGGCAGACAGTCCCTACAAGCTGGCATTCCTGGGTGGGCACAAAGTTCCATCAGGCAGCTAGGCCTTTGAACTTTTGCACCCTTGCAGCCGAGCAGCAGCCGTGTAGCAGGCAAACTTGAAGCTTATTGCACTGTCCCGTCTTCTAAGATACTAGCACTCTATAGATCTAAAAACAGGAACTCTGAAAAGACCAACAGTGTATTTCTTGTATTTCTAGATCATTTTCTTTGGGGTTGGGGTTGAGGGGTGGCAAAGAGGGAAGGCCAGACACTAAATCAATATGATCAAAAAAGATATTGCTAAGCATTCTGGGTGTTCAAAACAAACTGAGCTGAAAAAATATTGTTTGGTTTTCAAAACCGAAGATTAAAAAAAAAAGACTTTCTTGGAAATAACATTCATTTCGGCTTAAACTACCTCAAAAAGACTAGTTTTTAGTCCTTGAATTTAAGTTTTACAGTCTTGAGTTAATTTCTTTTTGGTGATAAACAGTTTTTCCATATATTACATCTTCTAAAGTCTATAATCAAGGGTAATTATATATGGAAGGCAAGCCAAAAGTTCCTACCATTTTAATAGCATCTTATACTCTCCATAAAAATATTTTAAATTCGTAAAACATAGGAACAAAGAGCAATAGTCTTCTTAAAGCTTCACTCCAAGAAGAGGAAAAATTTACTTAACCATACTGTAAAAGGATATTCAAACACAGAAGGCTGCACTTTGTTGTCATAAACATTTATGTACTTTTTTATAACTAACTAGTGTCCCTACCCCATTAATTATATTTAATTCTATTGTCAATAAATAGTCAAAAGTTCTGGGTAATTTTAGTGTCGGTCTCCCCAAAACCTAAAGTTTTCAAATGATGATAGCAATTGAGAAAAGAACATTTTTATAGATTTTTAAAATCACTTTTTGTCACCGCCAATTTCTCAAATAACAGAAAAAAAGGCTGAGTTGATAAAACACATGAGCAGGGCTGAAACAGTGGCGAAGCAGTTAGGCATTTGTCTTGCGCACTATTTCAGTCCTGCTCATGTGTTTTTTCAACTCTGAGCACCGCTGACTGTGGCCCAAATCCCACTTCCCCAAGAAGAATAGGGGTTAAAAAAAAAAAAAAAAAACTCAAATAGGGTCCAGAGCAGTGGCACAACGGTAAGGCATTTGCCTTGCACATGGTTGACCTCCTAGCACAATCCGAAGTTCGATCCCCCAGAGTCCCATGTGGTGCCCCTAGCCAGGAGCGCTTTCTGAGTGCAGAGCCAAGAGTAATCCCTGAGTGTCCCGGGTGTGCCCCCCCCCCCCATAAAAACCTCAAATATCTCACCTAATTCTAATCACCTATAGATATATCTTCTACATTCATTCACTCACTGTTAGTTGCTTCCTACAAGAACTTAAGAAGTTACAAGAAGTAAACATTATACACTGAAATTTGCTAAAATGAGTTTTCATCTATGTCAAAATCCATAGAAGGCAAAGATTTGATTGAGAGGCGATGGTCCCAAAGACAGTCTGTGTGTGCATGTGTGCATATGTGCACAGGTGCACGCATACATGCAGTCTTGGTTTTTATAGCATCTCTCATTTTAAATGGGACCTAAGATGCTTTCAGATTCATCCTCATCAAATTCATCCTTTCTTCAGTACAGATTTCCCTTGCCTCAGAGGAAATGCTAGGGTGCTGTAGGGAGCTACTCTTTATATCAGGTGTGGTGCCCATATTGTAAGGTGCCACTGATAACCTGTTCAGAGCTTGACGGTCAAGTTAAGCAACTTTTTTTTTTTTTTAAATTCACCCTCTAAGGGGCCCGGGAGATAGCATGGAGGTAAGGCATTTGCCTTTCATGCAAAAGGTCATCGGTTCGAATCCCGGTGCCCCATATGGTCCCCCATGCCTGCCAGGATCAATTTCTGACCATGGAGCCAGGAGTAACCCCTGAGCACTGCCGGGTGTGACCTAAAAACCACCAAAAAAAAAAAAAATTCACCCTCTAGACTTTTAAACAGAGGTGTGGTCCAACCCAGACAATCCTGTGTCCAGCATACTCCCAGAGCCACTGGGATCCAGAGAAGGTCGCCCAATTGCTAGGACTCTTAAGAGTTGTGTTGGTTACCCCTTGTAGTAAAACTGGAGACAGATTGGCAAAGGAAGTCAGTGACTTCTTAGCTTAGTCACAGGGAAATAGGTCAAGGCTCAGTGTAGATGTGCTCCTGAGGGTTCAAGAATTGGGAAAGTCTGTGGCAACCTTCAGAAATTCTAAGAGTATTTCTTCAAACACTGTCTTCTTTCTTTTCTCCTGGTCTGTAGCAAAGCTTACCATACCGAAAACAATCATGGCGCTATCTTGAATATAGTCTCAAATGTTCAGCTAGACATACATTAAAAGTATAAAAAGCTTCATACTTTTTAAAGTAAGATAACATTGTCTGAGCCTGATAATTCAAATCAGAAAATCCAAATCAGAAGTGCCCATAACCCAGGGCACTTGTCCGGGTAATCATTTCCCTCCAACTAATAACCAGTGGGAAGCCAAGGGGCAGTAGTAAAGGAAAATGCAAAGAGAAACAACACGGAAAAAGTACTTAAAGAGTTGCCCATGGACTGTTTCTTAGGAAGGGCCAGGGAAACAAAATTCTTGCTTAATTATAAGCATACACACTGACAAATGACAAGCCTTGGGTTTTGCCATGTCAGCACTGACCTGAGCCCTTCTCATAATCAAGACCTTGTGCAGAGCTGGTGGATGAAGTAAAATAATAGCATTGGTATCATATGGTATTAGAATGGAGATTAGCGAAAATTAATGTGGCCTTAAGGGATGCTAATCTGACAACCAAAAAGTCCTAAATTTGAATTAATTAATAATAGATTTTACAGGAGGGACCAGAATGACAGTCCAGTGAGTAAAGGCTCACTGTGACCAACTCAGCTTGAATCAAGGTACCTGTCAGAAGAAATCCTGAAGCACAGAGCCAGGAGTAAACCTTGAGTACTACTTGGTGTGGCCCTAAATAAATAAATAAATAAGAGGGGGGCAGAGGAGACATAACACATAATCAAGTTCTCTTAAAAAGAAGCCAGCAGGGGCAGGAGAGATAGCACAGGGGTATTTGCCTTGCACGCAGCCAATCCAGGACCTAAGGTGGTTGGTTCGAATCCTGGCATCCCATATGGTCCTCTATGCCTGCAAGGAGCTATTTCTGAGCAGATAGCCAGGAGTAACCTCTGAGCACCACTGGATGTGGCTCAAAAACCAAAAACAAACAAACAAACAAACAAAAACAATAACAAAAAAACAAAAAGAAGTCAACAGTGGAATGGTTGTGACTCTTTGGGAAAACCACTGGTTGAGAAGGCAACTTTTCAGCCAGTTGGGGCCCCTCCCAAGGTCTTTCACTAGCCATTCCCTAGAAACTGCATTTGCAATCCTAAATCTCTGACAGCCCCCGAATTGAAGCTTGAGACAGAGTCTTTAAGAACCAACCAGAATCCGAAAAAACTATTGTCATGGCTCCTGGTTTCCAACTCGGTTAAAGTTCGTGCCTGCCACAAAACTATGGTTATGGTCACGAATGATTCTCTTTTCTGGACATCCCACTTCAAAGAGATGTGAAAAGGAAACTGATGGAACATGGCCAGCTCTGTGTAAGATCAAGAGCTGTTGTCCCAACCAGCCCCATTGGGACGCCAATAGAAACAGCACTGTACAATTTTCATGCTAGAAAAAAAAAAAAAGCCCAACCCAAGTTGATGCTCTTTGAATTCATTTGCAGTTTGGGTGGGGTGGGGTAGGGTGGGGTTGGAATGGTTAAATTTCAGTGATATCTTAGTCAGATAAAGTAACAACAAGGGATCCTTCCTACCCAAGTAAAACTGGGGTCCTTGTGTCTCTAAAGGAGACAAGAAAATTTGTTTGTTTGAACAATTTTTAATTGAATCACTGTGAGATAGTTACAAAGTTGTTCATGATTGAGTTTCAGTCAGTGTCCAACACCTTTCACCAGTGCACATTTCCCAAGTTTCCTTCCTGCTCCCCCCCTTTATGGTAATCTGTCTGTCTGCCTACTGGCCAGTCTGTGTGTGTCTCTCTCTCCTTATCCCTCCATCTCTTTCTTCCTTTTTCCCCCTTTAAATACTGTGGTTTGTAATATGTTTATTGAAGGGGTACCATGCATATCACATTACCTCTTTTCAGCACGCAGTTCAGAGTGATCCTTGTCTAGAGTGATCAATTCTAACTAATATTGCTATAATGTTTGGCTTTGGCCCATTCAGAGCCAAGAAAATGCACTTGGGCAGACTCCCCCCAGAGAGAGGCAGTCCTGCACCCCCAACTACACACCTCGAGTCAGTCAATTCTAGCTTTCCCTAACCTCAGAGTCCATTGAAATTTGAGGGCACGAGGCAATAGGAAGGGAGAATAGCCAAAACATGGACAAATCACAGACTACTAGGGTCATGCCCAAAGGACTCCAGAGGCGACTTCTTAAAACTACTGGTCAAACTGGGACCATCTGGCTTTCATTTCATCAAGCACTTAAAGTCATTAGCTCAAAGTGAGCTTAAGTATATAAACAATTAGCCTATTTCTAAGGATGAAATACTGACTTCTTGAAAACTGAACAAATAATAAATAGAAGAAAAAAATCAAAGATTCACCCTGATTTTCCAATATAAACCATCTCAGTGCTGGTGGTATTGTGAACACAGCTGCCTTCCAGCGTGAATTATACCTGTAGATGGCCAAAAATCTAATTTCTGATATCTAAAGGGGAGGAATCACATCCATAAAAAATTATTCCCGTTAAAAATATAAAATGAGAATGATAAGCTCTCGGGACGATGTTTTGCAACTCCCAGTAAGAGCAGACCCAAGCACTCTGTACCAGTGGCTGCTAGTATCACAAAAACAACTACAAAAAGATATTGACAGAAGAACACCTGACCCACCTTTAGATTGGCCAGAGGAACTATACCCAGATCTGGCTCAGCCTTTCATTCAGTTGCCAATTTGCAGACAACACTGAGGAACAAGCAAAATTCAGCACAATCTCAGCTATGGGAGATTATCTGAGGAAATTAGCTGAGGTTTTCAATGAAAACAGGAATAAAGCAGGAATCTTCAAGCTAGAAACTGCTAATAGATAAAACTAGACTAAAAAATAAGCCTAACTTGAAGCAATTGTCAAGGATTCAACTATAATCAATGGGTATATATTGAGTGATGAGATCAGAGAGAATCTCCAAAGTTTCTTCCTACAGCTCAGAGCAGCATGAATTTTCGGAGGGAAAAAGGTGGTTATTCTTGGAATGGGGTGCATAGACTTAAGAAGGGACTGTGGATTGGTAAAAATCATGGGACAATTAATACTCTTCTTTTTTACAAGCCAGGAAATCAGGGTGCTGGGGACTTGAATGGTTTCAGTCAAGGATTGAGTGTCTAGTTGTAATTCAGAGATAATTTGGTAACTACAGACCTGAGTTCTTCTAAACCAGATCTTTTGTGTGAGAGGGGAGCACACAGAGGGGATGGGAGATGGTAGGATGGGACCACACAACACCCTAAGGTATTCAGCGGTCACTCTTGTTGGGGTGGGGGTCACTCTCAGAGATGCTGATGAGACCATGCAGTGCTGAGGATAGAGCAACCTTCATCACACAGAGCTTGGACTCCAGACACTGGGGTGTCTCTATTCTGTTCCACAACCTTGCTAGGGAATGAACAAATAAATACCTTTTCCAACTGATAAAAACCAAAGTAGACAAATCTTGATTATAACTTAAAGAATTTCACATACAAAACATGTTGGGTTTTGAAGATTAAATGTCCATATAAAGGCAGGAATGCACCATCTCTTGAGGAAAATATCGTCAGTGCAGAGCCAAGCTGCTGACAATTGAAGATTGATAAGGAGAGTTCTTCAGAAGCTGCAGGAGTAAAGGAGCTTTTCCTGGAACTGGGATCAGAAAAGGCAGGATTATGCCTCTTATGTGATCTCATGTTTTCATTTTCTTTCTTTAGTTGGTCAAAATAAACACATTCTTAGGGATTTCTGAGGAGAGCTGTGGTCTGACCATTGTAGATGGGAGATAAAGAAGCTACTCAGTCGCCATTGAGACAGGCCATGAGGCACAGAACAAGTGTCCACAGGTTAAAGAAAGCTTGCTAGATTGGCAAATTGGGAAACTTCCATAGCAGGGATACATGAGTGACTGGAAAACTTGGTATGAGTTGAATGGGATGAATTAAAAGATGGAAAAGTTGGTTGAACTAAGAAGTAACCCAAGGCCAGTGGCGGGGAGGGTCACTTTGGAAATGGTCAAGCTACAGTGACTGCATTCATCAAAAATCATAGATGAGAGCCAGAGCTATAGCACAGTGGGTACAGCATTTGCCTTGCATATGGACGAACTGGATTCGATTCCCTGCAAAGTGTATAATCCCCCGAGCCTTCAAGGAATGATTTCTAAGTACAGACCCAGGAGTCACCCCTGAGCACAGTCAAATGTGACCCAAAAACAAACAAAAAGAAATCATAAATGCTAACTTTAAAATTGTATCATAGTTAGGTGTAATAAAGCTATTTAAAACTGCCAGAGAGATAGCATAACGGTAGGGCATTTGCCTTGCATGCAACTGATTTAGAACAGATGGTGGTTTGAATCCCAGCATCCCATATGGTCCCCCAAGCCTGCCAGGAGCGATTTCTGAGCACAGAGCCAGGAGTAACCGCTGAGCGCCACCAGGTGTGACTCAAAAACCAAAACAATAAAGTAAAATAAAATAAAACTGTACTTAAAACAGGTCTAACTCTTTAGGGCTATTCTATCTACTAATGTGAATTTGTGTATTAGGGACCCACAAAATGGAAGCTGTTCCCACACTTCCCGTCAACCACTGTCTATTCGGAAATCCAACTGCTTTACGGGAAGGAAACTGCTGAATGGACACCAATCCCAACCTTCCAATCCAGCTCTGCTACCTCATCTCGCCTTGGTAGGAAAACCTGCCAGCCTGGCTGGGAAGCCCTGAACCTCTTGGCCAATCACGTGTGGGTTCCTTCCTCCATTATGCTATAAAATTTGCCATTGTCTTTGAAGAGGGAAGGAGAAAGCAGAGCAGAAGAAAGAAGAGAGGGAACTGGAGGGATGAGACAGGAAGAGGAGGAACAGAAGGAGAGTGAGGGAGAAGTAGAGAGGGAAGGAAGGGGTGAGTGAGAGAGAGCAAGACAGACCAAGAGAGTAGGCCCCAAATGGAGTCACTTAAAAAAAAAAAACTAAAACTTAAACTACCTCATGGCAGTTCAAACCTCTTCTTTAACCATTCTGGAATTCCTTGATCAACATTGGGAAGACCATCTGCTAGACTCCTGACTCCATGGGAAAATGACCTAACTTGAAACAATTCGCTTTTCCTATCATCCACTTCTATTATCAACCCTTCCGGTTTGTGTCTTATTGTTGTTGTTTTGATTTTGGGGTCACACCTACCGACACTCCTTCACATAAGGGTTACTCCTGGTGGTGCCCTGAGGACCATATGGGATGCTGGGTGATGGAACCTGGTCAGTCCACATGCAAGGTAAGCATGTGGTAGGCAAGCACCCTACCTGCTGTATTATTGCTCGGGCCCCAAAGACTTCCATTCTGTACAGTTCTTGGGGCTCCCATTTAAATAGAAAAATATATATATATGGATATACATGCAAATTTACCCCATTCATGATTTCTCTATTAAAACCTATGAAATCTTCAAATGCATTCTACCGAATTTTACTTAACACCTGCAGGAACTAAGATTCCCTCAACCTACACATTGATTTCTCTTGAGTAAAAGACATCAAACTTGGTTCTGACTCACTTTTAGTTTTGTGGCTTGACATGTGCAACACTTACGTTGGATGTGGTGTATAAATCATAATAATGAGTAAATATTGGTCCCTGTTATTCTAAGAATGAATACTGATACCAATTAGTCAATGGAACCATCCAGTTAAATGTGCCAACCCTAATCTTCCAACTTTACTCTTGGAAAAAGTTTTTCAGAACAACAAGCCAATGCACACAGCTCATATTGCAAAGGTACGATCCGGACTGTTCTGTCATCTACATTGACCTGCTGCTTTTTAGTTACTTGGCAACTACTCTTTCCTACTGAACTAATCCTGGTCCACATTAGCACCTTAATTCCCTTAGTAGTGAAGCAATCTTAATGAACTTCGAAGAAACAAAGAGGTTTCTATAGAAAATGCCTATCTAAATTAGTTTCATGTCAGAGGAAGCCATACTAGGAAACTTGATTTATAAAATCAAACTGCTGCAGCTCTTTGGACCGTGACAGTTTATTTCCAGATGTCTTTAGTGTGTGATTTTCTTTAACAAAGTGTTTGGCACACAGTAGGTGCTCAAAGCATTCCTCAACCAGTGTGAATGAACACTAGGTCAATCAGATACTGCAAGAAGTGCCTTTACTTTGGATGTTTTAAGAAGTCTCTATTCACCACAAGTATGAAAATACAATTATTTTTTGATCACTCTCAGACACAGACACATATACAATTAGTCTGTTAAAAATATCTTCCGGGGGCTGGAGAGAAAGTGAAAGGGCTGGAGCATGTGCTTTACTTGTGGCAGCTGTGGGTTCAAGTTCGCCCCTAGCTTGATCCCTAGAGCACTACAGGGAGTAGCCTCTGAACACTGCATCAAGAGTAGCCCCCAAGTACCACTGGGTGTGCCCCTCAAAAAAATAAACTAAAAGAAAATAAAAATCACCCTCTGGAATAAAATCAAAAATAAAATAAGCAAAAAATATTTTTTTCATTCACACATTCTTTTTGGGGGTGTAGGGTGGAGGCTCAGTTATTTTGGGTAACTAGTCACTGAAGACTGCCAGTACCAGGGCCATATGCTGAAAGTCAACGGGGTTCTTTTCCTTCTAGCATTCTCTCTGCTGTTGGCAGGTTTTCTTTGTAAGATCTGTCATCTGGAAGAGCTCATTCCGCACAGTTGATGATTTTCCATAGGTTATGTTTTCAGGCTAAATCAGAATCTTTTGTAGCCATAATCAGCTGAAGTTCTCAACACATCCCTAGCACCATTTAAAACTTTTTCTTTACTTTTCAAATGAAACATATGATTTATCCTCTCCCCACAAATGTACCAATATCAAAGTGTCCTGGAAGAATTAATTCTGAGGAGGAAAGAGGTTACAGAAACAGTTAAATTTCAGAACTTAAACCTCTAAGTCTACCACTGAAAGTTATACATTTAAAATCTAAACCACTGCATAGTCCCCAAAAAGGCTGCCTGCGTTAAACAAGCGAGTTCACAAATGTTACATTACGTGACTTGATTCTGATTTATGAGGAAGACTGTTAGGACTTGTATTCTGGGCCCTTGCTACACATGTACACTGTAAATAGTGCATAAGAAGATTGGAATGCAAGCGCCATAAAAATAATTGCAGGCTGTTACATAATCAGAAGTCTGTTTCTATTCTTTATTAGGCTAGTTCCATCATACCAAGTAAAATAAATGGACTAGAGAGCTCTAAAGTTACGTTTGCCTTTATGTTATCTTGAGATTTAAGGGCTTTAAGACTTTAATAGCTATAATTGTAAATTACATTGTTCCTTTCTTTAAAAAGTCTATAGGAAAAAAAAATCCCCTTGACTAATATAAGATATACATTATCGTTAAGTCATTTCGCGTGTACTGTATCCACATACATATTTTTTTTCTTCCTCTTTAAAAGCAAGTTCTCACTGGATGTCTGTATGCAGGTGTTCAGGGCACGAATCCAAAGGGCAGGGAAGAACAAGGATGAGTTAAACACCCATCACGCTTTGCCAACAGCTCACTCGCTTCTCTGCTCTTGGTCCCTCCTTGCCCCTGGCCTGTTTGTGCCAATCCCAGAGAAGTCCAGCCTAAGGCTCCCCTCGGATCTAGCCTCATTCAAAATTGTACCACGTTTCTGGTGTGAAAAAAAGCAAAAATGCTGGTGTTTGCCTCCCTGACTTTCTACCTGTGGTGATTGTTAAATGTGTCCCCCAATTCTTTGTTCCTACTTTCCTTCAATAGACAAAGCCCAATTCTCTTTTCTTTCAGTGTGATGAGATTGAAGGTGCTTGACAGAAGGGAATAAGAGACCGTTTGCAATTATAGACAGGTGGGAAAAGGCACTGTAGCCTCCCTACTCCTGATTCAGGATCCTGGGCCCCATCTCTAATGGAAGGTGGGCGTCATACTGTATGGACACCTCAGTACAAGAGGTAGGATGACACCACGTTGTACGGACAGCCCAGCACAGGCAGCAGGCTGGCACCATGTTGTACAGACACCCCACCAGCCAAGGGCAAGGCCTTTCGGACGAAAATTAAGTCCTGCCAACAGTCCTATGAGTCAGTCAACTGAGCCTTGGCTCCTCCAGTTCTAGCTAAACCTTTATTTGAGTCCCGTCATTGTTGGCATTCTGGCAGCAGCCACAAGAGACTGAACAAGAGTTGGAACTTCCCAATTAAGCCACCTCAGAGAAACCATCATAGTAGGTTTTTATTGTTTCATCTGCTAGATCTTGAATGAAATACGCAATAGCAGAAAGCTCTTATAGTCCCTACCAATAACTAACTGCCTGCCAAGAAAAAACATCAATGAAGACTTTCACGATAATATTCCCAAACAGTATCCTCAAGGATGAATACTCTTTTAACCTGGGGTGTCACTGACAAGATTAACAAGCAGTTATGAGACAGGAAAACTGTCATGAGGGCAGGTAAGAAATAAGGGCAATGGAGCATTAGCCACAATACAGCAGGTAAGGCATTTTCCTTGTATGCACATAACCTGGCTTCGAACCCCAGCCCCTTATATGGTCCCACAAGCCCACCAGGAATAATCTTCAAGCTCAGGGCCAGAAATAAGTCCTGAGCAGTGCCAAGTTTGGTCCAGAAACTAAAGGAAGGAAGAAAGGAAGGGAAGAAGAGAGGGTAGGATTGTAGAAGGAAGGAAGAGAGGGAGGAGAGGCAACGGAAGGAAGGGAATATTCCCAATGTAAACCTATTGTCTTTTAAAGTTCTTAATGCTTGGCATTTTAGAAGCCTGGGTGGAATTTATGAGCAAGAAGATAGTGGTACCAGGCAGATTTAAATGTCACCTTTGTAAACATGGTGACACTCTTGCTCTCTATGTTTAAACTTGGAGGTAGCTTTAAACTACTTTCAACTGTTAAGTTCCTTATTGTCTATGAAAAGAACTTTTTGATTTTTTTTGTTTTTGGGGTTTTTTTTTGGGGGGGGGTCACACCCGGCAGTGCTCAGGGGTTACTCCTGGCTCCATGCTCAGAAATTGCTCCTGGCACCGGAATTCAAACCGATGACCTTTTTTTGCATGAAAGGCAAACGCCTTACCTCCATGCTATCTCCCGGGCCCGAAAATAACTTTTTAATGCATGCTAACAAGGGAAATAAATTCAGCTGAACTTGTCACTACAAAATTTTTTTACCAAAATTATGGATTGCCTTAGTGATCTAGCATAAAACCATCATCTTTACTGATGTTAATTCTTAGCATATGGGTTTATGATAAGGTGCTAATAAATTGGAGCACCTATCAACAGAATGAGAGTTTTGTAAACATTCCAAAAAATGATTCTGAATAAAGAAAAGGAGAGTTTCCTCTTGAATTTCTGTTTTCTGCAACATCATCCATAGAAAATAGAAAAGACAGAATTACCCCAAAAATGATGATGAGAATTTGCTTAACTTTATTCAGAGTGAGAAACATTTTACACACCCAACAGAGCTTCTAGGCCACACACTTTGCTGATATCATTGTGTAAATGTCAATAAAGTCTCCTGGACATGGTTACAATAAATTTCAAATTAAAATAAAAGGAGAATTCCCCAACATGTCTACAAGATGGGATATATGTAGCCACAGGATAAATAAAAGTACATTTGAGACACTGCTAGATGATTGCTAACATTGCTCTTTAGAAAGAGGTGGAGGGTTAAAATGCTGACAGGATTCAAAGTTCCTGATTCAAAAATGATGCATTTTCATAATTATATCAGAGCCTAGAGAGAATGATATTGGCATGTCCATTCCTTTACACAGAGAAAAAGACTTGCTCTATGCTAGTAACCACTGCCATCTTTTGAGATGGGAAGAACACAAATTTTGTTTTGTTTTTCTTTGTTTTGTTTTGTTTTGTTTTGTTTTGTGGGGTTGCATCCAGTAGTACTCCTGGTTCTGTACTCAGAGATTACCCTTAGGAGTAATCTCTATATGGTCTAGGAGACCATATAGGATACCAGGAATTGAATTTGGTCAGCTGCATGAAAGGCAAGTAACCTACCTGCTGTACTATGGTTCTTGTCCCAAACAAAGATTTCCACGTAAGGCAAGACTACGCAAACCTGAACAAAGAGAGAGACAGAGAGAGAAAGCAAAGTACCCCTAAATAAGTCAAGATTATAAATTATAAAACCCAAGTCAAACTTGGGCGAGAAGTGAGGGGGAAATTACTTCCCAATAAACTATGACAGAGGCTCAAAAACCACCAAAGGGAAGCTTGTTCTAAGAATTAAAGCTCAGACTGTGCTTCAGAACTCAGGAGTAGACCAAAGAACCTCATCGCTGACATAGACAATATGCTTTCTCTGATCTCTCAGCTTCTGCCTTCCCTATCTGGCTGCTCTTCACCCACCTAGGGAAATACTGCACTGCCCAATAGGGTGGCGGTGAACCACGGCTGGACATGTGGAATATGATATTTCTGTGCTGAGAAGTGGCAAAGGTTCACATAGATATTAGGTTCCAAAAATATGCATCTTATATCATATATATATATATATATATTTATCTTCTTATCAACAATTCTCATGTTTCCATACTAAAGTAACAATTGAATATTCTGGGTTAAAATAGAACATGTGGTCAAAACTAATTTCACCTGTTTCTTCTTAATTTTCTTCATTCGGGAACTAGAAATCACAGCTCTGGCTCACACTGTGACTGGCTCCACGAGGGGAGGACCAAATGGGAAGACCTGGACTCAGTCCACAGATGCTCAGAAATGGCCCAAAAACCAATCAATCAACAAAGTTTAAAAAATAAAAATCATTTTACAAACGTGCTATGTGTCCTTCTAGCAATCTTATTTTTTTTATTTTTAATTATGAGAACAAAGGTGCAAAGAAAGAGGGCAAGATAAAGATACAGTGAAAGGACAATCACCCTAGATAGGATTATCAGAAGTCCCCTTGCTGATATCTTGACTTTGGTCTTTCAGCTGCGCTTTTTGGGTGCGGGTCCGAGGGGTGGTCCCGAGGTGGTCTTGGTCAAAGCAGCTCAGCAGAAAGAGCAGAAGAAAGGTGGAGCGCCCGGCTGGTACTATTTTTAAAGCCTCTGGGTAACCAATCGCCCGGCTCGTCTGGACTCACGTGGGTCAGATGAGGCCATCTTAGCAGGGGGAGGTCCCGAGGTGGTCTTGGTCAGAGCGACTCCACAGAAAGAGCAGAAGAAAGCGCAATCTTATAATGTACACTTAAGTTGCCCGTCTATTGTGAGTTTCACTTCGTGTGGCTCAAAGGTCTGAATTAAGGCTCATCTGAGGACAGAGAGTGGAAGATGATCCAAAGGGTGGAGCACAGGTTCTGCATGCTAGAGCTCTGGGTTAAATCCCCAGGACCACATTATCCCTAGTATTCCTAGACTATTCAGCTGGGAGCAGCCTCACACACACTGCAACAACAACAACAATCAATGAATAAAGTTAAATCTGATTTTGTATATAGATCCAGTTATTCAACGAACACTTTCTTAAAAAGATCATACAGTGGGGCCGGGCGGTGGCACTGGAGGTAAGGTGCCTGCCTTGCCTGCACTAGCTTAGGGCGGACTGCGGTTCGATCCCCCGGTTTCCCATATGGTCCCCCAAGCCAGGAGCGACTTCTGAGCACATAGCCAGGAGTAACCCCTGAGCGTCACTGGGTGTGACCCAAAAAAAACAAAATAAATAAATAAATAAATAAATAAATAAATAAATAAAATAGATCATACAGTAAGGTCTTGCATAAGAGCAAATACAAGTTTGATCTTCAACACCTCCTATGGTTCCCCAATACTACCAGGAGTGATCCCTGAACACAGACCAAGAAATACTAATAACTGCCTGTCCAAAAATGTTTTCAATCATACTTTTCTGAATTATCCTGGCACAAAATCAGTTATATGTCTATGCTGTGTCTGTTTCTGTTTCCGGATATAGCTTTATAAAAAGTCATACAAAAAAGAAGAGCAGACTCACAAAATTGTTCCGGTTGTAGGCCATACAACTTCAAAGTAAACTTTAGAATCTGATTGCTAATCTACAAAAAATTAATAAAAATTTTAATCCTGGGGCCTGAGAGATAGCATGGAGGTAAGGCATTTGCCTTGCATAGAGAAGGACAGTGGTTCAAATCCCAGCATCCCATATGATCCCCTGAGCCTGCCAGGAGCAATTTCTGAGCATAGAGTCAGGAGCAACTCCTGAGCGCTGCCGGGTGTGACCCAAAAACCAAAAACCAAAAACCAAAAAAAAAAAAAAAAAAAAAAAAAATTAATCCTGCTGGATTTTAATTTGATAGGTCTGAATCACACATATAGGGACTCCAGGCAGTCTTCTGACATGTGAAAATGCTATATGTTTAACATGTAGATCCTTACATTTGTCTGTTAAACCTTACATAGCTCAAATATTTGAGTCACAAATGATAAGTGTTTAATTATTAGTACAAGGAAATGCAATTAAATCTTATACTCGGGGCCGGAGAAATAGCACAGTGGCAACTATCTGCCTTGCAACCAGCCGATCCAGGACCAAAGGTGGTTGGTTCAAATCCCAGTGTCCCATATGGTCCCCCAGGGCCTGGCAGGAGCTATTTCTGAGCAGATAGCCAGGAGTCACCCCTGAGCACAGCCGGGTGTGGCCCAAAAACAAAAACAAAAAAAAATAGCTGTTTTATAAATTCTTCAGGAACTCATATATGAAAATTATCTGTAAATAAATACCATTCTGCTTCTTTCTGAGCTGAACACTTTTTATTTCTTTTCCTTGTTATACTGAATTATCTATAATATCCAACATAGGACAGAATTAATAAGAATAAATATCTTTGATTTGTATTAATCTTAAGGAAAAAGCAACTGGTCTTTTAATACTGTTAAATCTTAGTTATGGGATTTTTCAAAGATATTTTTTATCAGTTGAGGAAGCACCTTACTAGTTCTACTTCATAAGCACATTATCTGGAATGAATGTTTGACTGATGAAATTCTTTTCTATGAAAATGATCATATGAGAAAGGAATCCTCAGTGTCATCTGTTCAGTGTCTACATGGATAGCAACAGGAAGATCTCTCAAAAAAGAAAAAATAGGGCTAGAACTCCCACATGACTCAGTGATACCACTTCTTGACATTTAAACCCTAAGACACAAAAATATTAATTCAAATTATCTATCACATCTTTGTATATTAATCATTGTACTTAGTGCAATAACAAAGATATGGAAATAACCTAAGTCCCAAATATGAATGAATGGAGGAAGAAATTCTGATACACACACACACACACACACACACACACACACACACACACACATGAATGAATACAATACAACTCTAAAAAAAAATCATGCCCTTTTCAGCAACATAAATGAAACTAAAAGGAATCATGCTGAGTGATATCAGTCTGAAGAATAGGACTGATCCAGAATGATCTCTCTCAGATGTAGAACTTGTAGAAACACAGTAAGGTAGCAACAAGAGATCAAAAGCATCATAAAATAACATCAACACAAATAAGTTGGAGGGAAGGAACATTTCAAGGGCATTTTAAAGGGAAGGGTGGAGGGCAGGGCTTGGGGGAGGGAGGTGGGCACACAGATGAGTGATGTAGTATGGTATGAGAAACCCCCAATAAACAAAAATTAAAAAACAAAAATCCACAGAGAAACCACCATAACAGTATTGCAAATCACAGAACCTCAATAAGAAATAATCACATAATCTTTCTGTATCAGTCTGTTAATCATCTATTGATCGATAATTTTATTTTTTTGTTAGCCATTTATACTTGTTAATCCTCTTGTTGCTTTTTAATATTTTCTTTGTTTTTGGTCTTGGGGCCACATCTGGCATTGCTCAGGGGTTAGTTACTCCTTGCTCTGAATTCAGCAATCACTTCTGGTAGGCACGGGGAACCATATGGGATGCTGAGGATCAAACCCAGGTCGGCTATGTGTAGAGCAAACGGTAGCTTTTATAATGTTTAGTTTTCCTTACATTCCTTAGATAATCCCCAATTAGTCAAGATATATCATACTTTATATGTTATTAAAAATTTGTCCAAGATTTCATCTCAAATTTTATACCTCTATTCACAAGAAATTCATCAATAGTTTTCTTCTCTTGTAATATTCTGTCTTCTTTCTTTTAAGAAGAAATTCGATTTATACAGAACCATTTAAGCATCACTTTCATTCCTAGTTTACAGAAGAATGCATAGAAAATTTATATAGTATTTCTCCCTTAAGTGACTGAGAGGCCTCATTAGAGGAGTTATCCATGCCTCGAAGTGTCTTTATGGAAAGGTGCACAACTATTTATAATAAACGCAAAAGCACAATTATTTGTTTTGTTTTGTTTGTTTTTGTTTGTTTTTTGGGGGTCACACCCAGCAGTGCTCAGGGGTTACTCTGGCTCCATGCTCAGAAATTGCTCCTGGCAGGCACGGGGGACCATATGGGGCACCGGGATTCGAACCGATGACCTTTTGCATGAAAGGTAAACGCCTTACCTCCATGCTATCTCCCGGGCCCCAAAAGCACAATTACTTGTAATAAACATAGAACTACTCAGGCCATATCTTTTTCATTAAGGTTTGGTAAAAATGGAAACATTATCAAAAGATAAGAACACACAAGAAATAAGCCATAGCCACAGTGTGATGAGGACAGGCCAACACACATCAACTACACTGTTCATGCAAGAAGAGAAAAAATTCTAGATTTTATTTAGAAAATGCTTTTCACACTGTGAAATTCTCAGTCTGGAAGCAGACTGAGATGACCAAGAATTCCCGATCACAGTGGAAGTGTTGGAATATGGACCAAAGAGTTAGAACAGTATTACCATTACTATTTCAGGATTTTCTACTAAAGAGCATTTTCATGCTGTACCCACATATTAAATAAATAGCCTGGGCCTTATCTATTTCCTTGAGGGGCACACCCAGTGGTGCTCAGGGGCCACACTCCTGACTCTATTTTCCAGGATCGCTCCTACTAGAGCCAGGGGACCACAATGTCAACCCTATGGAATAATTTGGTGTTAGTAAAAAGTTGGAAATCCCCTAGCCTAATGTCTGATTTTTCTTCAAATAAGCCAAAGAACAAAGAAGGAAGCCAATCTTGTTTCTGGGTGCCTTCATCCATCCAATAATAAAGTCACAAAATGTCAAAGCAAAGATTCTGGGAGTGTGGGGAATGGGCTTTTTAGAGAACCAAGTGGAAGAGAATAGGTATAGCAACATTTTTGCCACGATTTTAGATTAAAATGTGTACAATATTAAAATTTGTATTCAAGTATTTTATTAAAGTAAGACTCCCTCACTTCTACTTCTATAATCAGAGCCCCAGGTTCCAAAACAAGGATCCAGTGAGATGTGGGTCTGGAAGCAAACAATGATGCAGTAAATAATCCACACAGTGAAAAGGTACAAGAAACGGTTCAGGAAATCCAGCAGTCAAGCAAGGAATCCCACCACACAAACCTTTTGCTTTCCTTCTTAGGAAAGCTTCTTAGTGGAGGAAGCCTGAGGAATGAATGCCTGCTTTCCTCAGACCCTGCTTTTATTGATAAGAACCAGGCCACACTGTAGGGCGGGAGAGGTATACCAACTAGGGAATAATTCAACAATCCCAATACCAGATCAAACCCCAGGGTGGAGTATGACTATTGATTAGGGTGGGACAACATACTTCCATATTAAATTCTCGAAGCTAGGAAAATACTTCTGGAGAAACACAACAGAAAGGGGAGCACTGGAAAACCTGAACTACAAAACCCATCTGAGGTTAAAGAATAAAATGGAAAGACACTAGGAATGCTTGGGCAATCTTGGGTCACAGGTCAGTGGAAGCCATGGCGGCATGGGTTAAACCAAAGAGTCTCCCTCCGGCTGGTTCTGTCTTATTCTCAAATTGCTAACCTCTTAAAACATACTGCAGTGTATGGGGCCCGGGAGATAGCATGGAGGTAAGGTGTTTGCCTTTCATGCAAAAGGTCATTAGTTCGAATCCCGGTGCCCCATATGGTCCCCGGTGCCTGCCAGGAGCAATTTCTGAGCATGGAGCCAGGAGTAACCCCTGAGCACTGCCGGGTGTGACCCCAAAAACAAAACAAAACAAACAAAGAAAAAACCATACTGCAGTGAATCATGAAACATTTTTATGTGGGGCCAGAAGTCTAGTACAACAATGGAGTACTAGCCTTGCATGTGGCCAACCCAGATTTGCTCCTCACCACAACACAGGCCCAAGAGGAAGCCCTGAGCACAGCCAGGTGTGGCGAAAAATACATTTTTTTTCATGTGAAAATGCAAAGCTGATTTTTATTGAAGAGTGTTGGGCAGATGCTTGCTGCAGACCTTCTATTCCTTCACCTCCCCAGACTGCTCCCAGCGAGAGGGGAGGAAATACTTCAACTACACGTGTAAAAAGTCCTCGAGTGTGAAACTGTGGGTCACCTTCGGATTCAATCCCACATGACCTTGATCCTATAACCCCTAGTTCCTGCTTCTCTTTTCAAATTATTATTATTATTATTATTATTATTATTTGGTTTTTGGGCCACACCCGTCGGTACTCAGGGGATACTCCTGTCTGTTGTCTGCTCAGAAATAGCTCCTGGCAGGCATGGGGGAACCATATGGGACACCGGGATTCGAACCAACCACCTTTGGTCCTGGATCGGCTGCTTGCAAGGCAAACGCCGCTGTGCAATCTCTCCGGGCCCTCCTTTCCAATTATTTCATGTATTGTTTCTTGCCAGCTTCCTTATATAAATATAATTCCCCCATCTCTTCCTAAATACATCTCCATACTACTCAAGGAAATTATTCAAAAGAACCACTAAACTTCTTAGTTGAGTCTCTTCAATACATCACACTGCTTTCCCTTTCTTATTTCCCATTATTCTACATGCAAACAATAATTTAACCCAAGTGAATGGTTCCATGGTTCTCCGATGGGCTATAATGGCCATCCACCCGTGTCTGCTCTCTAATAATGTCTCTATCAAAACGAACTGTCTTTCAGGGCCCAACCTTCCAGAACAATATTGCTCACTAAGATGTCACCTTTACAATCTCACTACAGGACTTGGCACTTCGGGACTTGCAATGCTATTGCTCTGTAGCCATCCTTGCGCCTAACCAGAATTCAACCTTTCCGTTTCAGATTTTCTCATATAATAACTGCTGTTTCTATCTAATAAGTGACATTATTCTTGTTCGGTGCCAGCTGGTGCCTTTATGATATGGGCAGTGAAAATGACACCATTAAGAAAGTAGTTTCAGATTTAAAGATGGTCACATGTCATGATCACATTAAATAATTCACGGGACACTCACTGTGTTACTTAAGTTTCAATCTGTGCTTCTCTTTCTGGGTTAAAGAAGGGAATAAGTTCCCCCAATACATTCCAACAGGCTGGAAAAAAAAATGGGCAAATTCTAAAAGGCAACCTGAAGGGATTAGTTTATGTACTGCCTTAAGAGAACCAATGGCTGGGGCTGGAGAGAGAGTACAGTGGGTAGGGTGCTTGTTTTGCATACTGCCATATCCCCAGCACGACATGTAGTCCCCTAAGGACTGCCAGGCATGATCTCTGAGCACAGAGCTAGGAGTAAGCCCTGAGCACAGCCAGATGAATCTTTCCCCCCAACAAATTTGTAAGGGGCCAAAGAAATAGTACAGGTGACACCAGGTGCTGGTCTTGCACACAGTTCAAGCTCTAGCACAGCACATGGTTCCCTGAGATCTGCCAAGAATAACCCCCCCAAGCACTGCGGGTGTGGCTAAATAAACAAAACCTATGAACAATCATCAAAAAATCAATTGTATAGACACCCACATCCCACACCTGCTGCCATGTAAGAAATGGCCCAACTTCACTGTTAACCCACTATGCTTGGAAGCGATGAAATCCAAGCCACTGAAACTCTAAGGCACATGGGTGTTTAGACTGAAAACTCCAGGGCACCCTCTGGAGGGGGGCAGGCCGAGTCCCCATCCTACCCAAGCCTCCACAGCTAAACCCCCACTCACAGCTGCTGCCAGGAAAATCAGGCAAGTGGCCAAACTTCACTACTTCATAACTAATCTTTGCAGAGATGCCAAGCCAAAAAAAAAAAAAATAAATATTCCAGGTACACTGGTTTGGGAACTGAGAACTTTGGGGGTCATCTCAGAGTGCGGGTGGGCAGACTCCACCCACCCCACCTGTATTGCTGAAAGCCCCAGAAGTTACACCCAGATCACACAGCTGTTGCCAGGTAAGGAGTGACCCAGCTTCAAAGCTTCACCATGAATCTTGGAAGAGGTGCAAGGCAAGCCAAGTCACTGAAACTCATCAGCCCAGTTATACAGATTCTGGAGTTCCTGGAGCATGTGACCATGCAGGCAGGCACATGACACCTCCCAATTCTACAATACTGACAGCCTAGTTGGAACACGCCAAAATAGATGGGAAAGAGCATAAAAGTCAACTATGCTTATTAAACAGAAACACTGAAGGCTCAAAGAGCAATAAGCAGTATAGTAAACACAGAGCGACTTCAATAACCTTATGGTGTAATATAACAATTTTCCACAATTTTCTTTTACTGAAGTTTTTATTTTGGGGGGGTTGTTTTTGGGCCACAGCCAGTGACATTCAGGGGTTACTTCTGGCTTTGTGGTCAGAAATCGGTCCTGTTTTGGGGGGACATATGGGATGTTGGGGATCGAACCAAGATCCGTACTGGGTCAGTGGCATGTAAGGCAAACGTTCTATCGCTGTGCTATCACTCGGGCCCCTACTTAAGTAATTTTTGATAATTCCACTAGACATTCTGTGGTAGCAAGCAATATAAAATTATAAAATGATTTTGTGCTTGCTAAGAGGGCAGGTTTACAGGCAGGGGAAACTGAGAGAAGCAGTGGAGGGAAGGAAGGTCACACTGATGGGGGGGGGATTGGTGTTGAAGCACTGAATGCCTGAGACAATTGTATTATGAACAACTTTGTAAACCTGGGTGTTTAAATAAAGACTTTATTTTTTTGTTTAAAACAGGATTAGAAAGACATGAAAATTTGGATATTTATAAGCTCAGTAAGTTCACGGTTCTAAAAAGACAGATTTAATCAATCCTGTCTGAAGTCTTGTCCTGATTTGTGTGTACAATAATTAAAGCGAGATACTGGCAATCTGCAGCATTTCCCAACGGGGAGTATAAGGAGAGAAACGGGTTCGAAAACATGATATATAATCGGAGGTTCAGAGAACCAAGAAAAAGTGCTTAGTCTCTAAAAGAAAGCTCCAGGAGTATGAAAACAGTGTTCCTGCTGGGATGTGATACACAAACGTCTTTGTTGTGCTTCAACTACGCTCTAGGGAAGAATAATCCCTGGTACTGCATGGTCTTCTGAACACTGCCGGAAGTAACCCGAAAGTCTGGGATCATCCATAAATCTCCAAGCACCACCAGGTGTGGTCTCAAAACGAATGGCGAGCAGAATTACATCCTAGTGGGGGCAAATGGAGAGGTCAAATGACTGGAGTGCATGTCCCGGTTTCTATTCTCAGATCAACACAACCTCTTGAACATCACCAGGTATAGCCCTGGTAGCCCCCAGATTCTAGTAAGCTCCACAGAAAGATCCAAAAGACTTCTATAAGAAGTATGGGGCCCGGGAGATAGCATGGAGGTAAGGCATTTGCCTTTCATGCAAAAGGTCATCGGTTCGAATCCCGGTGCCCCATATGGTCCCCCGTGCCTGCCAGGA